>CAKOAT010108265.1:0-87366 GCA_932364175.1 Eruca vesicaria subsp. sativa
TCAACCCGGAGACCTCCGACGCCGATCTCTGGAGCTTGGTGCAGGAGGAAGACGAATCTCTCCGCGATTTCATGAGTAGGTTCAAACTCGTCATGGCTAGGGTTAGCGGGATCAGCGACAAAGCCGCCATCGACGCATTAAGAAAATCGCTCTGGTATAAATCGGAGTTCCGCAGATGGATAACTCTCGAGAAACCGCGGACGATCCAGGACGCGCTCCATAAGGCCACCGACTTCATAACAATCGAGGAGGAAACTAAAGTCCTGTCCGAAAAGCATAAGCCGACGAAAACATCCGCAAAGGATAACGCGTCCGAGCAGAAGCAGAAAAAGAAAAGTTCTCGTAGCGACAAATTCGTCCATCACGAGGGACAAGATCTCCGAGGGGCACATAACTACGCTATCAACTCCGGTTCGGAGCAAGGGCAAACTACGGGAAACACGTGGACGAGAAATTCGAATTACGATGAGAATTCTTTCTGCGACCTCCACCAAACCCATGGTCATTCCACCGTGAACTGCAAAGTTCTCGGCGCCAGATTGGCCGCGAAGCTAGTCGTGGGAGAACTTTCCGAGATATCAAGCGTCAAGGATCTCATCCGCGATTCAGACCGCGTCCCGAAGAATGACAAAAACGCGCAAACCCCGCCTCAGGGAAATCAGTCGGGCGAAAAACGCGGAAGAAAAACAGATGAGAAGGGCAACGACGCTAACCGCCGTAAAATCAACATGATCATCGGCGAATCGCCATACTTTAACGACACCGTCTCGTCAATAAAATCCTACCAACGTAAGGCCGAAACCGGCTCGAGTTGGAAAGTGCCGATGGACGATTCTCCGACAGGAGTAATCTCCTTCAACGACGCTGAAACCGGCGGAATCGACCAACCGCNTAAAATCAACATGATCATCGGCGAATCGCCATACTTTAACGACACCGTCTCGTCAATAAAATCCTACCAACGTAAGGCCGAAACCGGCTCGAGTTGGAAAGTGCCGATGGACGATTCTCCGACAGGAGTAATCTCCTTCAACGACGCTGAAACCGGCGGAATCGACCAACCGCATGCCGATCCCCTTGTCATCGATTTGTTGATAAGCGATCTAGAGGTTGCACGAATCCTGGTTGATACCGGAAGCACGGTCAACGTCATCTTCCGCAACACGCTAGCACGGATGGGAATCGACCTCTCGGAAGTCGAGCCGATTCCAAAACCGCTGACTAGTTTCTCCGGCGAAACGTCAATGACCTTGGGATCAATCCGACTACCGGTCGTCGCAAAAGAAGTGACGAGAATCGTTAACTTCGAGGTAGTCGATGTCCGGCTATCTACAACGTGATTATGGGCACGCCTTGGATAAATTCCATGAAGGCGGTTCTGTCCACGTATCACTTAGGCATCAAATTCCCAACGCCTACGGGAGTCGCAGTAATTTGGGGATGCCAAAGACAGTCGCGATCTTGCTTCCTGGCCGAACATAAGCTGAGGCAATTAGCGGTCGCGACCGTGAAACCAAAACGGGCAAAGGTCACGCCACCGCCCGCAGACAACGACCCGAAGCAAACAATGGCCGAGAAACCAGAAGTTTCAGCACCCATCGCTTATGCCCAACCGGAGGAGACAATCCCGGACAAAGACATCGATCCCGCGACTGAAGCGATCGAGACGTCTACGACAGCCGAGTAAACACACTCGCGCAAACAATCAGAACTACGAGATGGCTTGATTTTCGAAAGGAATACGTAGGCAGCTCGCCTAAAGACGAGTTCAGCTATCCCCCTTTCCAAAGCGGGGGGGGGGGGNAAGGAATACGTAGGCAGCTCGCCTAAAGACGAGTTCAGCTATCCCCCTTTCCAAAGCGGGGGGGGGGGGAGTGGGTGAGTATACGAGTATTCGTATACTCCCAAAATTTTTTACAAAATTTCTTTAAACTTTGTAATCGAAAATTTTCCAAAATTTTTAATAAAGACAAAGTTAGAATATCTCCGCTACCATCGAAAAACACAAATCCGGAAAAACGCTTCCGCAGTAACAACTACTCAATCATTTTTACAAAAATTCGCATACCAAAATATTTTCGGAAAGAACGGGCGAGACGTCGCCTAAATTCTCGAAGAAAAATATTCCCCCACAGTCCGTCCGCGACTATAAAAACACGAACGCTCGGCGATTGGCCCCGTCGAGCAAGCTAGCCGTCCTAAACAAACGCACTGACCTATCGGTCCGCATACATCCGACGAGGATAAAATAGCGCGCTATAAAAGAAATCCAGAATTTTGGTCAGCACCTTCGGGGTGCTCGTTTCCAACCAGACGAATCGTATAAGCCGAGAACCTATCGCGGATTCTAAATCGGTATGGAATCAGGTTAAAATCGCAACAGGCAAAACGAAAGCCGATTAGTCATCGCACAGCCCCAATCCGAGAGTAAACCTGGGTCTTGCCCTAAACCCAGCACACTGGTCGCTAACGTCTCAAGGCATGAATCGAGATCCTAAAGGCATGTCTCTTCGCCCACATCTGAGCACTCGCGAAAAACGAAATCTCCCGAGTTAACGAATCGGACGATCTACACCTAAGAGTTAGGTACGAGATGACAACTCGTATTCTTCCCTCTACATCTAACGTAAAAAAAAAAAAAAGAAGCGAACTTCATACTTAGAAATATTTTCTTATTAAACATCCGAATACACACCGCCCGGCGGTAGGGATTCAAAGCCACCAACGGCCAGTCCCGCAAAAACAATGACAAAATCAAATAAACTAAGAACATCACACATTAAAGTCATCAAACGCAGACTGATCGACCTCGCCACCCATATCCGGGATCTCAGGCCCAACTTCGATCGAATCCGGCGATACCGCGATAGGATCCCACTGATCCCATAAAACCTGCCCGGGGTTAGCAGACCCGCTCTTTTTCTTCTCTCTCTTAGCTAGACGCTTTTTCTGCTTCGCAATCGCAGCCTCATACGAATAGTCCGAACCTTGGGTAAGATGCAAACCCCCGACTACGCCCCGACACTCGCGGAAATTACCATTCGCTCTTTGCGCGTCTTCAAATTCCGCATAAAGAGGCACGAACCGCTCGCGACGAGCCATCAACTCCGCAGCAACTTCTCTTTTGCCTGCCCTACGAGCACGGCGGGCCATCGCGTCGGAAAGTTCTAAGCTTCGACGGGATTCGGCTTCGTATTCTTCTCTCACACGAGCAGTCTCCTTCGCGGCCAAATCCTGGGCACGAGAGAAATTGGCATCGATCTCCTCCCTGATACGGACAGCCTCTGCCTCTGCTGCTTCGGCCCTGGACTCAGCCCTACGAAGCTCCGCACTATTCGCATTCACCGCCTCGCTCATAAAGCGAAGACTCTGCGAAATAAAACAAACATCCTTCGTAAAAACGTATGTACATAATCATGAAAAGAATAGGCAGACCTTGTTGAAAAGCCTCGACGCTTTCGCAAACGGTGTGTCGGCTGGCCCTCGAGATGACGTCTCAGCCGGATCAAATTCGGAAGGCGAAAAATCGATAAGATCTTCGATGTCAAAATCGTCGATAGATACCGGAACTTCTCTATCCTTCGGGGATCTAGATCTTTCCCTCTCCTCCGCACCATCGTCCGCCTTAAGATCGGTACGACCATCACAAGAAAAACCGGACGAATAATAGGCGGCAGCTCGACGGATCCTTTTCGGAGAAAAAAATCCCCAATGAAGCGGGCCACCGCGCAGAAGGTTCATAACCCTCGGAAAATCCTTAAGCGTCGGTATCGGAGGCGCAAGCACTACGAAACAAACGAAAAAGGTTAAAACCTATGTCAACATAGATATAGGTGTCACGTTAGCAAAATACCATTCGTCGCCCACGCAGCCCTAATCAAAGGAATACAACTCTCCTCAACCAATTCGCCGTCAATTTTGACGTAAAAGAAACGGCAAGCCCAGTCATGATCATTCGAGGTAAGCCCGCCAACAACCGTCATGCCCCGTCGAGGGGCTAGGTAAAAATCGCCCGTCCTCGCCTTGAACGTCAATATGGATAAAAGATAATCCGCGTCAAGGGACATACCGCGTTCGTACCCCAATACCAGAATCTTCAATTTATCTCGATCTTTCCTTTTTTCCTGCGGAAATCTTCTATTTATCTTCAAACTTGCTATTTATCTTCAAACTTGTTATTTATCTTCAAACTTGACAATTATCATCCTTCTGCGAGTAAATCGTCAAAACGTTATCGTATCTTCGGGTTAAATTTCGTTAAGACGCGAGATGGGCTTTTATCACGTGTTAGGACCTTCCGAGCCGTTTTGCGATAAATCCGTTTTGCGACTTTGTACGAGATCGTTTCCTGATCCGATGCCGTTTTTAGTAAATTCCCGAGTTAATCGTAAAGTTTAGCTACGTTCGTTTCTCGGTTAATCGTTGCCGTTTTTACGATTCACTCAATGTTTTTTACGATTTTTACGAAAAATCTCGAACAAATCGTATAGTTTAGGCAATGTTTGGTTTTTTCCGTTTAACCATTGCCGTTTTATACGATTTCCTCGAGTTCTTTTCGAGAAAATAAAGTTTTACGGTTTTTATCGTAAAACTCGAACAATAGGACGGATCGAGACGAAACGGGAGACATTTCGACCGTGGTTTGGAACACGATCGTAGCAAAGGACGTTAGCCTTGAATCGGGGATGCGTGAGATCGAGGCTCGGGATGGTCGGCTTGGCGTACGGCGAGCTAGTCGTTACGGGACTAGCTCGCGATTTATGGTGGTTTCAGTTTTTCGCGGTTTTGTGCTTAACTCGGACGATCGTGTAATCGACGTTTGTTTCGCTCTTCCGAGATAACGATCTTCCAAGTTTTCCGCGTATTTTCTTTTGTTCGGAAATATCTTTTGGATTTATAAAACGATTTCTCGAGTTTTATAAAACGATTTCGTAGTACTAAGTCTCCGACGCAGAAGGAACAATTTCTCACGTTAGAGTCGTAGTAGCGGGACACCGCCTGTTGATAGCTTTGTACTCGGACTGATGCCTTTTCTCTTTGTTCTTCCATCATGTCGAGCTGATCAATTAGTAAATCTTTGTTGAGCTCGATATTCTCTGGACATAGCATGCGTTGTTGGCTTGGGACTTTGATTTCTTTCGGGATTACTGCTTCCACTCCGTAGGAGAGAGAGAACATAGTTTCTTGTGTTGCGGTATGCGTTGTCATTTGGCATGCTCAGAGGATGTCGTGCAATTCTTCTCCCCACTTTTCTTTTTTTTTAATATCGAGCCTCTTCTTGAGATTGTTCAATATGGTTTTGTTCGCAGCCTTTGCATGACCATTACATTTTGGGTATCTCGGACTCGCCGTTTTTATCTTTATCTTCCACTGCTTGCAGAATTTTGTGAATGCTTTAGATATGAACTGGGAGCCATTGTTGGTGATTATTTCGTATGGCAGTCCATGTCGGCATATGAGTTTCCTCCATACGAACTTGATCACCGTCTCGGTTGTGAAGTTTTGATACGATTCCACTTCAATTCATTTGGTGAAGTAGTCGGTTAGTACTAAGAGAAAGCACAATTTTGCTGGTCCAGAAGGCACCAACGGTCCGACTATGTCCATAGACAATTTCATGAAAGGGAATGGCGAAGATATAGACGAGAGTTCTTTAGTGGGCTGGTGTATCATGGGGGCGTGTCGTTGGCATCTATCGCACTTTAGTGAAAAATATTCGCAATCATCGGCTATAGTAGGCCAATAATAGCCATATTTCTTGATTCTGAAAGCCAGGGATCTACCACCCGAGTGACTTCCACACAATCCATCGTGGGTCTGCTTTAAGATCGTGAAAGATTCTTTAGGGGATATGCATATGAAGTAGGGTTCACCTAGGCTTCGTTTGTACAGTTTTTCTTCCAGGACGCAGTAACGCCAACTCTGGGCCTTTATTTTTCTAGCCACTCCTCTTTCGTCGGGGATTTCGCCTTTACGGGTGTAATTATAGATTGGGATTCCCCAATCGACTCTACCTTCGAGTTTTTCTTGGAAGGCTTTGTGTGCCGTTGCATCAGGTTATCTTCCTTCTTTTCGAGTGCGCGGCGCGCAGCTCCTCTCGGGCCTTTGCGATATCCCGACGTCTTCGTCATGGGGGTCGTTAAGGATTTCTTCATCTTGATGTGTTTCGTCGATGATGTCTTTGGTTACACCTCTGGCCTTGCTTCTGTTAACAATTTCCCCTATGTGATGGTGGCTTTTTTTCGGCGAATAACGCTCCTTGCACAGCAGATCGATGCTTTTTTTTAATCCCTTCGAACGGTATTATGCTTTTTATTGCGGGATTCGATGTTGACACTAATGCGGCGAGGGCGCCTGCCGATGTGTTTTCTCCTCGAGGTATTTTGTGAGCTCCAATTTATCGAACTGTTCTGTGATCTCCCGCAGGAATTCAAGATATGCTTCCATTCTCTCGTTTTTGGCTTCGTACTCCCCATGGACTTCACTTGTAACTAGTTGTGAGTCGCTGAAGGCATTTATCTCCTGGGCTCCGATGCTTTTAGCAAGTCGTAATCCGGCGATCAGGGATTCGTACTCGGCTTCGTTTTTGGAGGTGTTGAATCCTAAGCGGAATGATTGTTCAATTATCTCTCCGGTTGGGGACCCGAGCTGTATGTCGATTCTTGTCCCCTATATCGAGGATGCGCGTCGACGTTCAATTTCCATTTTTTTCAAGTAGAAAAATTTGAGTTTGCCTCTTTTGGGGAGAGCTCGATAACAAAGTCGGGCAGAACTTAGGCTTTCGCACTCATCAACGGCTTATAATCAATATCATACTTGCGGAGTTCGATTGCCCATTTAGCTAGTCTCCCTGATTGGCTTGGTCTATGAAGAATGGTTCGTAATGGCTGCAGCGTTATTACCTTGATCGAGTGCAATTGGAAATATGGCCTCAGGTTTCTTGCGGCTGTGACGACTGCTAGGGCCAATTTTTCCATCACGGGATATCCGTTTTGGCGTTATTACCGTGATCGAGTGCGACTGGAAATATGGCCTCACCTATTTCTTCTCGGATTATTACACTACTAACCACGTGTTCGGACGTGGCTACATATAGGGATAGTGTTTCGCCTTCGATTGGTTTTGACAACACTAGAGGTTGGCTTATAAATGCTTTGAGTCCTTTTAGTGTGACATCGCATTCTTCATTCCATTCAAACATTTTGTTCCATTTCATGAGCTTGTAAAACGGAAGACATCTATTGTTTGATCTTGAGATAAAGCGATTTAGCACAGCGATCTTTCTAGTTAGTCACTGTACTTCTTGAATGGATCTCGGCGGTAGGAATGTTGTGATCTGTTTGAGGTTAGCTTTGATTCCTCTCTCTATTACTAGGTACCCGAGGAATTCTCCTGAAGCTACCCCAAAGGTGCATTTGGTCGGGTTTAGCGTCATTCCGAATTTGTTGAGGATTTGGAAGAATTCTTGGAGTTGGAGGACGTGGTCGTTTGCTTTTGATGACTTGACGAGCATGTCATCAATGTAGACTTCCATCATTTTGGTAAGTGGCTCATGTGTTCTTCAGTCTGAAAGGCATTACTTTATAACAATAGGTGCCACGTTCGGTGATGAAACTTTTTTTTTACTTGGTCCTCTAGATCCATCAAGTTCTGGTTGTAACCGGAGAAAGCATCCATGAATGATAGCGGTTTGTGTCAGGCTGTGGCTTCTACCAGTCGGCCGATATGTGGCAGTGGGAAGCTATCTTTTGGACATGCTTTATTGAGATCAGTGAAATCAATGCAGATTCTCCATTTGCCATTCTTTTTTTCACCATGAAGGGGTTAGCTAGCCAGTCCGGATATTGGACTTCGCGGATGGACCCGATCTTTAGCAGCTTATCAACTTCGTCATTTACAGCCTTCAAACGTTTGGAGCCCAATTATCTTCGGTTCTGCTTGACCGGTCTGTGAGTGGAATCAACGTTTAACTGATGAGATGTTATCGCGATGTCGATTCCGGGCATATTGGCGGACGTCCAAGCGGATGTCTTAATGGTTTCTTGTAGAAATGACAATAAGCTACGTCTTATACCTGAAGGGAGGTCGTTTCCGATATTGACGCACTTATCGGGAAACTGTTCGTCCAGTGGGATGGAGCTCGATAGGCCTTCTTCGTTTTTCTTGATCGCGAGATCGCGAGTGCAAGAGATTTCCTGTTCTCGTGGATGCATTTTTCAAAATTCTGCTAGGTAGCAGGCTGTGGATTTCTTCTGGCTGCTATAAATCGTTTTTTCTCCGGTCGGTGACATGAATTTCACACATTGGTGGTAGACAGACGGAATCACCCTCATTTGATGTAACCACAAACTCCCTAGAATGACGTCGAAATGCATAGGGTGCTCGGAGACGGAAAACTTGGTTTTCAATTCCAAATCCTGGACTGTGGTCGTGATAGACACGGTCTCCGAGAATTGTACTTTTCTGCCATCAAACTCGATGTGGAAATCCATCTCTCGATGGATGGTGCGGCCACCTATATCTACCAACCGGAGCGTGTCTCGAGGATGATATTACCGGCACTGACGGTATCTATGAAGGCTCTTGTTACAGTTACTCCGGCTATAACAATTGTGATTATCAGGGTGTCCTCGTGTGGCATATCGAGCTTAATTGTTTCGTGCTCGTAGAAGGTCAGAGTTTATTTCTGGATCGGAGTTTCCTTAGCAGGATTGGTCTCTTTCATCCTCATTGGTTGTCGAGTTTTCGAAGGGGGAATCGTCTCTCGGTGCTGAGCTCTTCTTTTGGATGGGCCTCCATTATCAACGTTAGATGGTCTTGTTTTCTCTGGCGACGTGATGGTATAAGTTCTCAAAGAATCGCGTTCGACTGCTTTTCTTTTGGGATATCCAGACCAAGTTTGGTTAGGATCCATAGTCATGCTTAGAAATCCTATATCGGGTCTATGTAGGAACCAAAATTCACCTACTGTCAATATTACATAAATATGGGAACTTAGAGTAAACCCTAATTTCCCAGAGGACCCGGCTATCTGCGGAACCGCACAAGAACAATCAAGAACACGATTAATATGAATTAGCTAAAGAGATGTAAAGAAAATCGAGATTGAGAACGAAAAGAGTCTTATTCATAATCTGCGTAAAAACAATACAACCAGAGTAAGCCTTAGCCATGTGAGCCGTTGGCGAGATCATAACCCTAGCAGTCTAAGATTGAAACCCTAGTGGAGGCGCAGCTCGATAACAAAAACGCAAAAACCCTAAAAGCTAAGTTTCTGGTGGTGAAAGCTCTCGGAAAATCTCCATTGCTCATGTCCTCTGCCTTTGCCTTATATACTCCCTTCCTAGGTGGTTTAGTCCTTCCTTTCGGCCCAGATTCTAGTTTATCGGGAATCTTCCATTTATCTCGATCTTTCCTTTTTCTGTGCGAAAATCTTCTATTTATCTTCAAACTTGACATTTATCTTTCTTCTGCGAGTAAATCTTAAAACCGTCATTATATCTTTGGGCTAGATTTCGTTTCGTTTAAATTCGGATTCCTTGACTATGTGTTCCCCGTAGTTTGCCCTTGTTCCGATCCGGAGTTAATGGCGTATTGTGCGCCCCTTGGAGATCATGCCCCTCGTGATGGACAAATTTGTCGTTACGAGAGTTTTTCTTTTTCAGCTTCTGCTCGGATGAGATGTCCTTTGCAGACGCTTTCGCCTGCTTATGCTTTTCAGACAGGATTTTAGTCTCCTCTTCGATGGTTATGTAATCGGTAGCTTTGTGAAGCGCGTCTTGGATCGTTAGCGGTTTTTCGAGAGTTATCCACTTTCAAAATTTTGACTTGAACTAGAGTGATTTTCTGAGCGTGTCGATGGTGGCTTTGTCTCTTATTCCGCTAACCCTAGCCATTACGAGTTTGAATTTGCTCATAAATTTGCAAAGGGGTTCGCATTCCTTCTGCGATAAACTCCAGATATCAGCGTCAGAAGTTTACCGATTTATAAACATCGAGTATAGCTTCAGGAATTCGGAAGCAAGCTGGCGAAAACTCCCAATCGAGTTTCGCCTAAGTTTGGCGAACCACTCGAGTGCTGCTCCTTCTAGATTTTCGACAAAAAGACGGCAGTTGCCCGCATCCTTTTCGTGATCCTTGAGCTTGGCTCTTCCCATGGTAATCTGAAAGGCTTGCAGGTGCGCTTTGGGATCAGCCGTCCCGTCGTAAGTCAGCACCTTGAGTTTGCCTTGATCGGGTAGCTTGACCTCGGTGATGCGAGCCATAAAAGACGTTTTCCGAGATTCGTATAGCAGTCAATCGATTTCAGGTGCGGTGCTAGCAGCATGGTGAATTTTAGATTTCACTGCTTTTACCGCTGCGGCTGTTTTGTTAATGTACTCGCGGAGATCGCAGATCTCAGTTACGTTACCAGTAGTTTTCCGACATCGTCGGCGTTTGCTGCTAGTAACTAGAGAACGCTCGGGAGAAGACCCCGACAGAGGGCTGCGAGTTTTCCTTCTCCTAGGATGGACATCCGCGTCCTCGTCCGACGAGTCGGCTTGGTCGCTCGTTTCCAGGTTAACTCTTTCAACGCCGTCTTCTTCGGTATCCTAACTGCGAGTAGGAGATTTGTCGTATTCGTTCAGCGTCGTGTCAGGGTTATCTTTTCGGCATCTTTCTCCGTCTGATTTCCCCGCTCGGTTCTGGGGTGATCCATAGGAGTCACGAAATCGAGCCTTCTTCCACGGATCTTAGTGGTTCCGCGGGGGCGAATCGCTCTGGTTTTTGCAGTTAGGGTTTCGATCTGTTTTGCGAGTGAACCAATGAGCTTTTCTTGCTATTCCAATTTTTTGTTAATGTCGGAGAGCATCTTTTCGATGGTCTCGGCGTTTGCGTTAGTAGCGTTGGCCGCGGACACATCTTGTGGTGGTGGTGTTTTGTCAACGTTATCACTTTCGTCGCGGGTTTGGTTGTCACCAGTCATCGTTTCCTTATACGAGAAAAGAAGAGTTTTACGATTTTTATCGTAAAACTTAAACGGTAAGACGAAACGAGAGACGTTTCGACCATGGTTCAGAGCATGATCGAACCGAAGGACGTATGCCTTGAGTCGAGGACGTGGGAGATCGAGGCTTGGGATGGTCAGCTCGACGTACGGCGAGCTGTCGGGAAATAGCCAGCTCGCCATAAGGCGAGCTGGTCCGTGGGCCGCCAGTTCGCCGTACGGCGAGCTGGTCCGTGGGCCGCCAGTTCGCCGTATGGCGAGCTGGTCGGGGATCAACCAGTTCATCGTACGGCAAGCTGAACCGGCTGGTTTGGCTCGTCGTACGCTGAACCGGTTCGATCGAACCTGCTTGCGGTTTACGGCGGATACAATTTTTCGCTTATCTTGGGAAATCGTTTAATCGGCAATTGCTTTGTTCATCCTTCCAGACGACGATTACCAATTTTCCCGCAGATTTTCTTTGCTTCGGAGAGTTTTTAGAATTATGATAAAACAACTTCTCGAGTTTTATAAAACGTATTTTTTATTTTGCGGAAAGTTTTGGTCTTTGATTCTGTCGTACCGATTTTGACCCCAACAGTTTATAGCAAGGGTGTTTTTCGTTTACCTTCCCCACAGTCAGCATCAAAATGTAGATCCTAAAATCCACACTCAGTATTTTCCTCCCAGCCTTTTTAGTTTGGGGAAACTGAGAGGTGAGTTGCTCTAATCAACCGTCTGTCGTCGCGTATCTCGAGGAGTGTGGTGCCACATGTACCGCATTTGTCGGCCATTTTCTTCCATCGTGCGGTTGAGATTGATTGTCAACATCATCTGCTTTGGGAAACACTTTTGGATCTCTATTAAATGAGTCGTCTTCTTCGTTGAGGGAATCATTTTTCTCGCTATTTCTTCAAACCTTTTTCTTTTATTGCTTTGTCTTTAGTTATCGATACTCCAATGGCAAACGAGAGATTTGCTACTCATCTTCCAACTATTATTGAGGGAAAGTATCTCGAAGGCATCCACGAAATTTGGGGAGTTCCCTACAATGTGGAAATCGATATTGCGGAGGAAAATGAGACTCCTGAGACCGTTTGTGACTGGTATTGCGGTGCTTATGTAACACACTTCAAAGATTGGGTCTGTCATTCCCGCTTCCTTTGTTTCTGATATACCATGATTTTGACATGTTTTTAGTCATGATATATTAGTGTTTTTACTACTATTTACTATACTATAGAAGCTTTTAAGCATATTTATGAGTTCTTGAGTATTTTGGAAGAAAGTGATGTTTTGGACCATTTTGGAGAGAATTTGAAGAAGCTCTCGATTCAGACTCGATCACGAGGTCGACACAGAGAGACCAGGATTGATCGACATGCATCCTGCAAAATCGATCGATTATCAAGACCCATAAGCCAATTCGAGAGCCAAGTTGACTTGAAGCCCAATCATAATCAAATTATGATTTTACCCCTGACGAGTTTAACCTAAGTTTATATACTCTGCCAAAGTGTTAGAGGCAGAGAGAGTTTTATTGTATTCTTTTCACAACAAAAGTTTTAGGGGTTTTAGTTTGAAGAGAAGATCTTCAGAGAGATTTTAGATTGGAACTCCAGTGTTTCTACCTATCTATTTATTTATAATATGCAGTTTTATTTATCTACTTGTGTTATGAATTTCTTAGCTATGTCTGAGTAGTTTACTTGCTAGATATAGGGTTTAAATAGGTTAGAGAGATTATCCCCATCTATAGGATTGCTAGTTGTGATACTCATTAATAGGATGTTTTAGTTGCTCATGGTTCTAGAGTAGCTAACTAGAAACATTGAACCCTAGATTATTTAGGTTAAATTAGAGACATTTAAGTGATTCTGAATATCCTGAACACATCTCTATTAAGAAATCTTTAGTGAGTTTAGGTTAACTCGTGTGCATTGCTTGACCGGAGTCATCGATCGATCTTCTTAACAGAAATCGATCGATGATGAGTTTAGTGTATCGGTTGATTTTCCTATCGAATAATCGATCGACACTGTCAAGTGCGACCATCCGGTCATTAGACTTGTTTATTTGAATGTGAGTTTAGATAATTTGTTAAACAAGATAGTTAATGCTCTATAGTATCTCGCAAGCAACTAGATAGCATCCTATAGAATTATAATCCTGAAAACCTGAATAAAAACCCTAAGTCTAGCGTCTTTTACATTTTAGTTTTAAAAGTTTTAAATTCCATTTTCGATTAAGTAATTGTCGTGCTTAATCGGAATATTTCCTTTTTACTCATTTATTGTTTTTACTATTTATACATTCACCTAGAATTATATTTAACTAGATTTATTAGGTTCCTTAGCTCTTTATGGATTTGATCCCTAAGTACTACAGTTAAACCTCTTATTTGAGAGAGTAATTCACTCCTTAGGGTAATTTGAGTGATATCAAATTTGGCGCTGTTGCTAGGGAGCTTTGATAGTCTTTAGATTTAGTTTTTCAATTCTAGGTTTGTCTTTTTGTTTTTGTTTTCTCTATCATCTTCTGACAAAAACATTTCTTGATTTCTTTTTAGGTGCATGCATAGCATAACCAGAAGCAATAAGGAAAAACAGCTCTTATTCTCAGAAGATCCAGCTAGTTTGGAACGCTCGATCCGCAAAGCCCAATGTTCCGCATCGATCGACGCTACTTTACTTTCGTCGACCGATTTTCGTCAAACCTCAACCGGTCTTGCTTCATCATCGATCAACATAGACCACTCTTCGTCGACCGATTCTGATCACTTGACATCGACCGACACCAATCAACGTACATCAATTGATTCTCAGCCAAGAGACATGGTTGCACCTTTGATTATAACCACGCACGCGAATGGAAACCTGTATGACCAGGAGGGTCATTTGGGTAATGCAACAGGTCAGAAACTGGATACTCAGGGTAACATTATCGTTGAACCTGATACTGAGGAAGATACTCGACCTAAGACCTTGGAAGACTACAACCATTTAGATCAGTACTACACCAATAGGTCAGCTATTCGTCTCCAAGACGTCTAGAGGGAGAATTTCAAGTTGAAACCCCAGGATTACACGCTTGTGGCACAAGTACTCTACTGTGGGACACCACATGAGCATCCTATGGATCATCTTGAGAGGTTCTAGGATCTCACTGCTTCTATCAGAGTTAAAGGAGTCCCTGAGGACTACTTTCTGTGTAAGCTCTTCAAGTTCTCACTTGCTGGAGAGGCTGCACATTGGCTCAAGCAGTTACCACCAAGATCTCTTACATCCTGTGCTGACATCAAGAATACGTTCCTGTGCAATTTCTTTGATGAGGGACGACCAGAAAAACTAAGGAGCAGAATTGCTACTTTCACACAGAAGCCTGGAGAGTCTTTTAAGGATTCTTGGCAGAGATTTAAGTTCTTCAAGCGCGATTGTCCACACCATGGGTTTAATGAAGTACAGCTGCTAAGTACTTTCTTTAGAGGATTCCCTTTGAAGTATCAGAGTGCTCTAGATACAGCCAGCAATGGGAGCTTCAACACTAGGAATCTGGAGGAAGCTGTGAGGCTTATTGATGTGGGAACCAAAATTCACACTTGTCGATTTCCGTTAAATAAGGAAACTTAGGAAAACCCTAATTTTCCAGAGGAACCGGATCTCTGCGAAAGCCAACGACAAGTAACCAAATAAATGCAGAAAAATATGAAAAACGCAATAAAACGAATTTATAAAGAAAGTCGATCTTATTTCCGCTTCGCGTAAGAGCGTTGCGATCATTACAATGAATTACAAAGGCTTTGGCCGCAGGGGCCATCAGCGAGTTACAAACATAAAACCCTCGATCTAGTCGAGTCGCAGCTCGATAACGAAAGACGGAAAAAGGTAGGAAAAAAGGTTTGATTGATTTTGGACTGAACCTTATGAAAGGCTGCCTACGTACCCCTTTCGGGGATCAAGTCGAACGTAGTTCAGTTGATAGAGCTGGACCAGAGATCGAACTGCCTGGGCGAGTTCGTCTAGTAATTGAGCGCCAATCATAGAAACCGAACTTGTCGAGAAAAAGCCTAAGTTTCTAAGTGCGGAAAATTCTAAGTCTAGAAAAGTTGTAAAAGTCTCAGATGAGAGCTCTGAAAATCGACCCCTTGCTTCTGCCCTATGCCTCTTGCTTATATACTCCCTTCCTAGGCGGTTTAGTCTTTCCATTTCGCCCAGATTCGAGTTTAATGGGAATCTTCCATTTATCTCGATCTTTCCTTTTTCCCGCGGAAATCTTCTATTTATCCTCAAACTTGACATTTACCTTCAAGTTTGACATTTATCTTCTTTCTGCAAGTAAATTGCCAAAACGTCGTCGTATATTCGGGTTGGACTTCGTTTAAAGTCGTGAGTGGCTTTTATCGCGTTTTATGACTTTCCGAGCCGTTTTGCAATTAATCTGTTTTACAACATTAGACGAGATCGTTTCCAGATACGATGCCGTTTTTAGATAAGTTTCTCGAGTTAATCGTAAAGCTAAGTATTGTTCGATGTTTCGATTAATCATTGCCGTTTTCTACGATTTACTCGGGATTTTATTAAAAACTCGTTTTGTACGAGTTTTACGAAAAATCACGAATAAATCGTATAGTTTAGGCAATATTCGGTGTTTCGTTTAACCGTTGCCGGTTTATACGATTTCCTCGAGTTCTTTTCGAGAAAACAATGTTTTACGGTTTTTATCGTAAAACTCGAACAATAGGACGGATCGAGACGAAACGGGAGACATTTTGACCGTGATTCGGAATACGATCGTATCGAAGGACGTATGCCATGAATCAAGGATGTGGGAGATCAAGGCTCGGGATGGTCGGCTCGACGTACGGCGAGCTAGTTCAGCTTGGCTAGGTCGGCATATTGCGCACTAGGCGATAAGAACCTGTGGGGCAAAGTCAACACCTCTTACTTCGTCGTTGGGGAGTCTCTAGTTCGCCTGCTGGCGAACTAAGCCAGCTTGGCTTAGTTCGCCAGCAGGCGAACTAGTCGGGAGGTTCCTAGTTCGCCTGCTGGCGAACTAAGCCGAGCTGGCTTAGTTTGCCAGCAGGCGAACTAGTCGGGAAGCTCCTAGTTCGCCTGCTGGCGAACTAAGCCGAGCTGGCTTAGTTCACCAGCAGGCGAACTAGTCGGGAAGCTCCAAGTTCGCCTGCTGGCGAACTAAGCCAGCTCGGCTTAGTTCGCCAGCAGGCAAACTAGTCGTGACTAGGTGGCGTTTTGCGGTGGTTTCGGTTTTTCGCGATTTTGTAAAACGATTCTCGAGTTTTATAAAACGATCTTCGAGTTTTATAAAACGATTCTTGAGTTTTATAAAATGATTCTCAAGTTTTTTAAAACGATTCTTCGAGTTTTTATAAAACGATCTTCGAGTTTTATAAAACGATTCTCGAGTTTTATAAAATGATTCTCGAGTTTTATAAAACGATTCTCGAGTTTTATAAAACGATTCTTGGGTTTTATAAAATGATTCTCGAGTTTTAGAAAACGGTCTTCGAGTTTTATAAAACGATTCTCGAGTTTTATAAAACGATTCTTCGAGTATTATAAAACGATTCTTCGGGTATTATAAAACGATTCTCGAGTTTTATAAAACGATTCTTCGAGTTTTATAAAACAATTCTTGAGTTTTATAAAACGATTCTCGAGTTTTATAAAACGGTCTTTGATTTTTATAAAACGATTCTCGAGTTATATTAAACGATTCTTCGAGTTTTATAAAACGAATCTCGAGTTGTATAAAATGATTCTTCAAGTTTTATAAAACGATTCTTGAGTTTTATAAAACGATTCTCGAGTTTTATAAAATGATTCTTCGAGTTTTATAAAACGATTCTTCGAGATTTATAAAACGATTCTCGAGTTTTATAAAACGATTCTCCCAGTTTTATAAAATGATCCTTGAGTTTTATAAAACGATTCTCGAGTTTTATAAAACGATTCTTCGAGTTTTATAAAATGATTTCTTTTATATTTTCTGCGGAGACTTTTTGCCATTGATTTCGTTGTGACCGATTTTGACACCATTAGTTAGCCCCCCAGCTCGCTAGAATCTTGAGCCTTTAGCGTAAGGTTCTTGCGAGTGGTTAGCCAGTTTTAGTTAAGTTAGGCAGAATTAATGGTTGGAAAGGTCCATTGTAAGTGATCTTTCCACTCTCCAGGGAGCGGAAAGCGTTTAAGATTAGGGCTGCGCCTTGTGAAGGCTGCCTACGTACCCTTTTGAGGGGTTTAAGCCTTTCGTAGTTCATTTCGGAGTTAAGGTTTGTATGACCTGTTTCCTAGCAACACCTTTACGGTCTAGTTATATGTTGTGTAGGAATTATCGAGCATATTGATGTCGATAGCATCTGGAACTTTGCCGGCCTTGAGACTTGCCTCGTAGGCCGTTTGGTCTGGCCGAGGGTGGCCATTATAGTTTTCGGACTGGCCGTGTGCGGCTCTGAGTCCCTGCCGCTTTTGCGGCTTTATTAAAAATCATTTTGCGTTTTTAAGAGCGTGTTTTTATTCGTATGAATGTAGCAGGAAGATTATGAGTTCATATTGAGGGAGATCCGCGTGTTGTCGTCTCGCATTCCTTTTTCCCTTAGTGTATCGCCTTGTTCGTTTGCCCGTTTTAGGATGTTTAGTAAATCGAGTGAGCGTTTAGATATAGACGAAGAGACATGCCTTGAGGATCTCGATTCATGCCTTGAGACGTTAGCGACCAGTGTGCTGGGTTTAGGGCAAGACCTAGGTTTACTTTCGGATTGAGGCTATGCGATGACTAGTCGGCTTTCATTTTGCCTGTTGCGATTTTAACCTGATTCCATACCGATTTAGAATCCGCGATAGGTTCTCGGCTTATATGATTCGTCTGGTTGGAACCGAGCATCTCACCGGGAACAATTTCTAAGTTTCCCGGAAGTGCTGACCAAAAGTTTGGATTTCTTTTATAGCGCTATTACCCTTGTGTCGGGTGTTCGAGAGCTATCTCTGCNGCGATTTTAACCTGATTCCATACCGATTTAGAATCCGCGATAGGTTCTCGGCTTATATGATTCGTCTGGTTGGAACCGAGCATCTCACCGGGAACAATTTCTAAGTTTCCCGGAAGTGCTGACCAAAAGTTTGGATTTCTTTTATAGCGCTATTACCCTTGTGTCGGGTGTTCGAGAGCTATCTCTGCGAGATAACTTATGTTTGTTTAGGACTGTTGCGAGTTTGTTGTGATCAGCCACAAACTTTTTAGGTGATAAATGTTTACGTTGTTTTAGCCTTCGCGAAGGATACGTACGTTAAGAAGTTTTGTGTAATTTTATAGTCGCGGACGGACTGTTAGGTCTTCCAAGAAAATGACTTTATCGAGGAAGGTATTTATGTCGAAAAACTAATCTCCGGGCGTCTGCGACGTCTCGCAGTGCCAAAAGTTGGTTTTTATTTTATATGCCGCGTTTCGTGTTCGGAACGTTTGCGGGCTCGAAGATGTTGCGCGGTGTTGCGAGGGTTTTGTTTTAACCTTGCTTTGCAGGAACACTTTGGTTCGTTTGCGGATATTCACAATTAAAACTTACATTCCTGTTTGGATGTTAGGTATTTTTATCATTTGTGCTAGAGCAATTAGGACCGAGAGTTCGTGTAAGTTGTTTCCACGAACGAAGCGTTTTTCGTTACGGTGCTTTGTGAAGTGTTGACCTTCCGAGATTCGTACGGCTTTAGGAGCTCTGGTACGAGTGTTTTCTTATAACGTCGGATTTTGTAGGCAACTTGCTTCGGGAATAGAGTGAATCACGAGAATACAGAACTTAGCCGATTTTCGACAAGTTTGCATTATCCGTTGAACGTATTGGCCTAGCGTGAAGGTTGTGTTCAGGCGCACAGCCAAGGTCGTATTTGGTAGAGGATTAGACCACGACACTTTCGTGCTATCGAAAAGGTCGAGTCAGTTTGTAAACTTGGCATTGAAGTGAAGCGCGATCGGACAATAGCCGAGTAGCGTTTATCAAGCTTGATATGCCAAGTATGCCCTTGTTTATAGAAAACATTTTTCCGTTGTAGGTTTGATTTATACGATGAAAGTTTCGTATAAACTTTCCTTTGTATGGAAAATGTTTCTTTTTTACTCGAGGGAGACAGATCCTAAGAAGCTCGATGCAGAGCCCGTGCGGAGTCGTTTGCGGGGAGGTCTCATTCTTGGATGTAAACGAGAGGAATGAGGGCGGATGCTCGTGAACCGATGGGCTAAAGAGTGAGATCTTTCAGATCGTGTCGCGAGGAGGAAAAGTTTAGATTGGCCGCCCAGTGTCGGATCGTATAGTTTGGTTTTCGCGATAAGGAAAGTACTTTTCGCAAAACCTGTTATGTTTACTTTCAAAAGTTACTTCGTTATAACATGATCCTGACCATACGATGGAGTTCTCGCGTAAGTAACGGGTGATGAATTTAGTAATCGACACGACGCATTGGGTTAACAATGTTTCCGCAGATTTTTCGAGAAACCTTTCTGCTTAGTTTTTGATTCTTCGGTAATGGTTTTTTCGGAGTCACTCGTAGAGTTTTACCAAAATTTATTTCACCGAGATCTAGTCGCAAAATGTTTTAGCGGGTTTCTCGGACGGAATGAATCACATGATCAGCAATATGATCAGTCGGCGAGAAGGGAGGACGTGTTCACTATTGCTGCTTTGTGTTCTCGATATTTCTTTTGCCACAAATGTTCTTGATATTATTCTGTGACTCACTTGATTCGACGGAAAATGATAGAACTGTTTTGACGCCTAAAGATTTCTCGTATAATTTTTTGGTTCTTATACGACACTTGTTTTATCAAGTTCGAAAAGATCTTTATGACTTCGGCAAATTATCGAGTTTCACCCTGAAGTTTCGCAGAGATTTTCTAACCGCATGGTTACGACGAGAGATGCTGTATAGTCCTCGAGATTATTTCCCAAAGAGTTTGGATCAGTCTTTAGCGCTTAGACGGTTTTTAGATTGCCGTTTGCTTTTGGGATGATTTCGACGAGGCGTTGCATTGTCCGAATATTTTTCCGCTTATTTTAGAAAGCGTTTTCTTGATGCGAGGAAAAATGTTCGGCGAAAGAAGAAAAATGAGTTTCGTTTGAAGGATTGGGATGATCGACAATCCGGGTCTATTAAAGACCATGGTGGATCGGAGATGACTTGGAGTATGTCTGATTTACGAAAACTTCTAGGAGCGAGTCGGTTTTAAGACAACGTCAGCGTCTCTAGATCCCTCTTTCTTTTAGGAAATGAGTACGATTGAATGCGTGGCGATCGTTTCTCGGTTGTACGAGAGATTGGATCGGTTTGCGAGTTATGCATGAATGGTTAGAAAACAACAAATCGAGATAGACAAAAATTGCTTACGACTTAGCATGCTAGACTATCCTCTAAATTCTAAGTTCTCTAGGTTTCATGGCAGTTTACAAGACGTTTTCGTTTCTTATCTACGAGAAATTAGAAGTCTAAAAAAATTTTCAAATCGGACATACCTTAGTTTCATCGATGATTTGGGATCGTCTATTCTTCGTTCTTCGTCTTTTGACTTACCAGTCTTCGATGAATTACCAGCAAGAGTATCGGAGCGGGGAGAAGACTTAACCATCGGAGCTCATGTTCTTGTTTCTTCGTATTGCTGGTTTTATTTGACCGACTAGGTGCGCTTTGTATATCGAAAAAAATCAATCACACGTTTGTGATTGGATGTTTTCGACTTAGCGTGGCAGAGTTTCGTAAAACCAGATTGGGTCTAGAGAGTTCAGATTTCTCGTATAGTTTAGGAAACTTTGGTGTTAAGTCAACCTTTGCCGTTTTATACGATTGATTCGAACTTATACGAAGAAACAAGTCTTTGCAGTTTTATCGTAAAATCCCGACGGAAATTCCGGTTGAGACAAAACAAGAATCAGCGCGGTCAAGACTCGAGAGAGAAACTCAAGGATTGGTTCAGCTTTGACGTAGGGCAAGTCAGGTGAACCCTTTCAGCTCGCCGTGTGGCAATCTGGATGGTAAGAACCCTTGGGCAAAGTAAGCCTCTCTTGGGCGAGCTAGGCGCTTGGTTCAGCTCGCCGTATGGCGATCTAGCTAGCTCTATGTTCGGCGAGCTAAGACGCTCGGCTTAAAGGCTTTGGCTGCAGGGGCCATCAGCGAGTTACAAACATAAAACCCTCGATCTAGTCGAGTCGCAGCTCGATAACGAAAGACGGAAAAAGGTAGGAAAAAAGGTTTGATTGATTTCGGACTGAACCTTATGAAAGGCTGCCTACGTACCTCTTTCGGGGATCAATTCGAACGTTTCAGTTGATAGAGCTGGACCAGAGATCGAACTGCCTGGGCGAGTTCTTCTAGTAATTGAGCGCCAGTCATAGAAACCGAACTTGTCGAGAAAAAGCCTAAGTTTCTAAGTGCGGAAAATTCTAAGTCTAGAAAAGTTGTAAAAGTCTCAGATGAGAGCTCTGAAAATCGTCCCCTTGCTTCTGCCCTATGCCTCTTGCTTATATACTCCCTTTCTAGGCGGTTTAGTCTTTCCATTTCGCCCAGATTCGAGTTTAATGGGAATCTTCCATTTATCTCGATCTTTCCTTTTTTCCCGCGGAAATCTTCTATTTATCCTCAAACTTGACATTTATCTTCAAGTTTGACATTTATCTTCTTTCTGTGAGTAAATCACCAAATCGTCGTCGTATCTTCGGGTTGGACTTCGTTTAAAGTCACGAGTGGCTTTTATCGTGTTTTATGACTTTCCGAGCCGTTTTGCGATAAATCCGTTTTACGAGTTTAGACGAGATCGTTTCCTGATATGATGCCGTTTTTAGATAAGTTTCTCGAGTTAATCGTAAAGCTAAGCAATGTTCGATGTCTCGATTATTCGTTGCCGTTTTCTACGATTTACTCGGGGTTTTATTAAAAACGCGTTTTGTACGATTTTTACGAAAAATCACGAATAAATCGTATAGTTTACGAAATATTCGGTGTTTCGTTTAACCGTTGTTGTTTTATACGACTTCCTCGAGTTATTTTCGAGAAAACATATTTTTACGGTTTTTATCATAAAATTCGAACGATAGGACGGATCGAGACGAAACGGGACTAGTTCGCGTTNAATCGTATAGTTTACGAAATATTCGGTGTTTCGTTTAACCGTTGTTGTTTTATACGACTTCCTCGAGTTATTTTCGAGAAAACATATTTTTACGGTTTTTATCATAAAATTCGAACGATAGGACGGATCGAGACGAAACGGGACTAGTTCGCGTTTTGCGGCGGTTTCGGTTTTTTGCGATTTTGTAAAACGATTCTCGAGTTTTATAAAACGATCTTCGAGTTTTATAAAACGATTCTTGAGTTTTATAAAATGATTCTCAAGTTTTATAAAACGATTCTTCGAGTTTTTATAAAACGAACTTCGAGTTTTATAAAACGATTCTCGAGTTTTATAAAATGATTCTCGAGTTTTATAAAATGATTCTCGAGTTTTATAAAACGATTCTAGAGTTTTATAAAACGATTCTCGAGTTTTAAACGATTCTCGAGTTCTATAAAACGATTCTCGAGTTTTATAAAACGGTCTTCGAGTTTTATCAAACGATTCTCGAGTTTTGTAAAACGATTCTTCGAGTATTATAAAACGATTCTCGAGTTTTATAAAACGATTCTCGAGTTTTATAAAACGATTCTCGAGTTTTATAAAACGATTCTTGAGTTTTATAAAACGATTCTCGAGTTTTATAAAATGGTCTTCGAGTTTTATAAAACGATTCTCGAGTTTTATAAAACGATTCTTCGAGTTTTATAAAACGATTCTTGAGTTTTATAAAACGATTCTTCGAGTTTCATAAAACGATTCTTGAGTTTTATTAAACGATTCTCGAGTTTTATAAAATGATTCTCGAGTTTTATAAAACGATTCTCGAGTTTTATAAAACGATTCTTCGAGTTTTATAAAATGATTTCTTTTATATTTTCTGCAAAGACTTTTTGCCATTGATTCCGTTGTGACTGATTTTTACACCAACAATTGAGAACTTAGCAAACAGCACCGATATTAAGAACACTGATTCTAAAAGGAGGAAATATGTAGCCTTCCTTGGGAAAGAATATCTAGATGAAGTAAAAGCTCAGCTGGAGAATGTCAATCGGCTACTTATGAGGCAGGTTTGCTCAGCAGAAGGTGTAGATGATGAGGAATCAAATTTAGAAGATAAGAACTACATTGGAGGAACTGGATTTCAGAGGTCTAGCAACAAGTTTGGAAACATAAACTTCAACCAGAATCGACAGTTTCAGAAACCCTACAGCCACTACAGCAACAATAAGGGGTATGGAAATTCTTTCTATCAGAACCCACCACCACAGACTAAGGAGATCAAGATCGAAGCTATGCTTGATCAGGTTCTTCAAGGACAGCAAAGACTGACAGTGGTGTTTGTTTTCTTTTGTTTGTTTTTGTTATCTTTTGGATTTCTGTCGAACTGTAACAATATTTTTATGGCTTAATGAAATTTTTAGGGTAAGTACCTCTGTATTTGAGTAATGATATTTGATAATATTATCCTTATATTGTTTCAAAAATGGAGACGAAGACTGATCAAGAATCTGTTTTGTGACCTTCATAAGGTCGAGGGATGTATTTCGTCCATTAACATAAATTTAATTTTGTTTTGTTTTGGATGTGCTCGATATCGAGCTGTCTACGTACCCATATCGGGGATTAAGCCTGTCGTAGTTCCTTTTATTTTATTTTTTGGTCTAGTCCGATCCACCCCTAGTTCATTGTTTAATCGTAGGTTAAGTATTGAACTTTTCTATCTGTAATATTTCTTGAGGTTGTATGCATTCCAAGGTCGCATTTCGGGTTTGCCGGTTCTATATTTTTTGAGGTCGTAAACCCCGGCTCTTACTTCCTTGGTTATTTTTTAAGGTCCTTCCCATCTAGTCCCTAATTTTTCTGCTCCTTCTTACTTTGTTTCATCCAACACTTTTCGTAGTACTAAGTCTCTGACACAGAAGGAACGATTTCTCACGTTAGAGTTGTAGTAGCGGGACGCTGCCTGTTGATAGTTTTGTACTCGGACTGATGCCTTTTCTCTTTGTTCTTCGATCATGTCGAGCTGATCGATTAGTAAATCTTCGTTGAGCTCGATATTCTCTGGACATAGCATGCGTCGTTGGCTCAGACTTTGATTTATTTCCGGATTACTACTTCGACACTGTAGGAGAGAGAGAAAAGAGTTTCTTGTGTTGCGGTATGCGGTGTCATTTGGCACGCTCAGAGGACGCCGTGCAGTTCTTCTCCCAACTTTTGTTTTTTTAAGATCGAGGCTCTTCTTGAGATTATTCATTATGGTTTTGTTCGCAGCCTCTGCATGACCATTACATTTTGGGTATCTCGGACTCGCCGTTTTTATCTTTATCTTCCACTTCTTGTAGAATTCTGTGAATGCTTTGGATATGAACTGGGAGCCATTGTTGGTGATTATTTCGTATGGCAGTCCATGTCGGCATATGAGGTTCCTACATACGAACTTGATCACCGTCTCGGTTGTAACGTTTTGATACGCTTCTGCTTCAATTCATTTGGTGAAGTAGTCGGTTAGTACTAAGAGGAAGCGCAATGCTGGTCCGGAAGGCACCAACGGTCCATCTATATCCATAGACCATTTCGTGAAAGGGCATGGCGGAGATATAGACAAGAGCTTTTGAGTGGGCTGCTGTATCATGGAGGTGTGTCGTTGGCATCTATCGTACTTTAGTGGAAACTGTTCGCAGTCATCGGCGATAGTCGGCCAATAGTATCCATATTCTTGATTCTGATAGCCAGGAATCTACCACCCGAGTGACTTCCACACAACCCAACGTGGGTCTGCTTTATGATCATGAAAGAGTCTTTAGGGGATAAGCATAAGAGGTAGGGTTCACCTAGGCTTCGTTTGTACAGTTTTTCTTCCATGATGCAGTAACGCCAACTCTGGGCCTTTATTTTTCTTGCCTCTCCTCTTTCATCGGGGAGTTCACCTTTACTGATGTAATTATATATCGAGATTCTCCAATCGACTCTACCTTCGAGTTCTTCTTGGAAGGCTTTGTGTGCCGTCGCGTCACGGTTGTGATCCGCTTCTTTGAGGGGGATCGAAGATCTTCCTTTTTTCGAGAGTGCGGCATGCAGCTCCTCTTGGGCCTTTGCCATATCCCAAAGTCCTCGTCATGGGGGTCGTTAAGGATTTCTTCATCTTAATGTGTTTCGTCGATGATGTCTAGGGTTGCACCTCTGGCCTTGCTTCTGGTAACAATTTTCTTTATCTGATGGTGGCTTTTTTCCAGCGAATTACGCTTCTTGCAAGAAACATCGATGATTGGTTTTTTGATCCCTTTGACCGGTTTTATTACTGCAGGATTCGATGTTGACGCTAATGCGGCGAGGGCATCTGCCGACGTGTTTTCTCCTCGAGGTATTTTTGTGAGCTCCAATTTATCAAACTGTTTTGTGATCTCCCACAGGACTTCGAGATATGCTTCCATTCTCTCGTTTTTGGCTTCGTACTCCCCATGGAATTGACTCGTAACTAGTTGTGAGTCTCTGAAGGCATTTATCTCCTGGGCTCCGATGCTTCGAGCAAGTCGTAATCCGGCAATCAGGGATTCGTACTCGGCTTCGTTGTTAGAGGCGTTGAATCTTAAGCGGAAATGATTGTTCAATTATCTCTCGGGTTGGGGATCCGAGCTGTATGCCGATTCCTGATCCATGTTTCGAGGATGCGCCGTCGACATGCAATTTCCATTTTTTCGAGCTGAAATATGAGTCGGCCTCTTTTGGGGCGAGCTCGATAACGAAGTCGGCCAGAACTTGGGCTTTCACACTCGTCAAAGGCTTATAATCGATGTCATACTCGCTGAGTTTGATTACCCATTTAGCTAGTCTACCTGATTGGCTTGGGCTATGAAGAACAGTTCGTAACGGTTGAGGCGTTATTACCATGATCGAGTGCAATTGGAAATATGGCCTCGGCTTTCTAGCAGCTGTGACGACTTCTAGGGCCAATTTTTCCAACGCGGGATATCTTGTTTCGGCGTCTATCCGAGATCTACTGGTATAATATATCGGTTTCTGCTCAACTCTTTCTTCTCGGATTAGCACACTACTGACCGCGTGTGTGGACGTGGCTACGTATAGGAATAGTGTTTTGCCTTCGATTGGTTTCGACAATACTGGAGGTTGGCTTATATATGCTTTGAGTTCTTTTAGTGCGACAAAGCATTCTTCATACCATTCGAACTTTTTGTTCCCTTTCAGGAGCTTGAAAAACGGAAGACATCTATCGGTTGATATTGAGATAAAGCGATTTAGCGCAGCGATCTTTCCAGTTAGTTGATGTACTTCTCGAATGGATCTCTCGGTAGAGTGTCCACGTGTGCTGTGATCTGTTTGGGGTTAGCTTCGATTCCTGTATCTGTTACTAGGTACTCGAGGAATTCTCCTGAAGCTACCCCGAAGTTGCATTTGGTCGTGTTTAGTTTCATTTCGGATTTGTTGAGGATTTGGAAGCATTCTGGGAGTTGGAGGACGTGGTCGTTTACTTTCTATGACTTGACGAGCATGTCATTGATGTAGACTGCAATTGTTTTACCGAGCTGATCGGCAAACATTTCGTTCACTAGTCATTGGTAGGTGGCTCATGCATTCTTCAGTCCGAAAGGCATTACTTTATAACAATAGGTGTCACGTTCGGTGATGAAACTTTTTTTTTCTAGGTCCTCTAGATCCATCAATATCTGGTTGTAATCGGAGAAAGCGTCCATGAATAATATCAGTTCGTGTCCGGCTGTGGCTTCTACCAGTCGGTTGATATGTGGCAGTGGGAAGCTATCGGACATGCTTTATTGAGATCAGTGAAATCGATGGAGATTCTCCATTTCCCATTCTTCTTTTTTACCACGACGGGGTTTGCTAGCCAGTCCGGATATTTGACTTCGCGGATGGACCGGATCTTTAGCAGCTTATCGACTTCGTAATATGCAGCCTTCGAACGTTGGGGCCCAATTTTTTTCGCTTCTGCTTGTCCGGTCTGTGAGTGGGATCAACGTTTAACTGATGAGATATTATCGCGATGTCGATCCCGGGCATATAGGCGGACGTCCAAGCAAATGTCTTAATGTTTTCTTTCAGGAATGACAATAAGCTACGTCATATACCTGAAGGGAGGTCATTTCCGATATTGACGCACTTATCGGGAAATTGTTTGTCGAGTGGGATGGAGCTCGATAGGCCTTCTTCGTTTTTCTTGATCACGAGATCTCGAGTAGATGGGATTTTCTTTTCTCGTGGATGCATTTTTCAAAATTCTGCTAGGTAGCAGGCTCTGGATTTCTTCTAGCTGCTATAAATCGTTTTTTCTCCGGTGGGTGACATGAATTTCGCACATCGGTGCTAGACTGACGCGATTACCCTCATTTGATAGGGTGCTCGGAGACGGAAAACTTGGTTTTCAATTCCAAATCATGTACTCTGGTCGTGATAGACACGGTCTCCGAGAATTGTACTTTTCGGCCATCAAACTCGATGTGGAAATCCATCTCTCTATGGACGGTGCGGCCACCTTGATTTATCAACAGGAGCGTGTCTCGAGGGATGATATTACCGGCACTGCCGGTATCTATGAAGGCTCTTGTTACGGTTACTCTGGCGAGATCAGTTATGATGATCAGGGCGTCATCGTGTGGCGTATCGAACTTAATTGTTTCATGCTCGTAGAAGGTCAAAGTTTTTTTCTGGATCAGAGTTTCCTAAGCGGCGATGGTTCCTCTTTATCTCTCACTGGTTGTCGAGTTTTCGAAGGGGGAATCGTTTGTCGGTGCGAGCTCTTCTTTTTGATGGGCCGTTATTATCGTAGTCAGATGGTCATGTTTTCTCTGGCGACACGATGGTATCGGTTCTCGAAGAGTCGCGTTTGACTGCTTTTCTTTTGGGATATCCAGATCAAGTTTGGTTAGGATCCGTAGTCGTGCTTAGAAATCCTAGATCGAGTTTATAGCAAGGGCGTTTTTCGTTTACCTTCCCCACAGTCGGCGCCAAAATGTAGATCCTAAAATCCACACTCACTATTTTGTAGTGATCGAGAGTTCAATCAGGGGAAGACAAATGATGTGGGCGACGATATACGAGACATTATTTCCATAATAAAAGGAACCTACTACTCTGAGATTATGTATTATATATGGCAACATTTATATTGGATCTAACATTTTCTTTGTGCATGTTACCATAATATTTTTATAATAACATATGGTTAAATTTGTAACATAATTTTTTTTTACTCCCTCAGGCACTTTTAGACTATAGAATTACATCCCAAGCCACATTCTACATATGCCAACCTTTTAACTTACAGAAAGTCATATATGCCTTCTGTCAGATGAAAGAGTAATAAACTAAACCGGTTACACTCTCTCGTACCGAACCATCTTTTTTTGTTTTCTATTTATCGAAACCCTAGTTTCTATTTGACTTACTTCAAACAAAAGTCGCAATATCTATAACCTTGTCCTTCACCAGAAATCGTCTTTCACCATGTCTACTTGTAATTGATCCTCAGAAACTCACTCTTCTTTTATTTCAAGACATGTGGGGTTAGTTTCTTCAAACCAGCTTTCCTTGATTCTTTGTTTTTTTTTTCTCGGAGGATCCCACTTTCTTCAGAGTTTGGATTTCGATTAAGGCTATTTATGCATGTTTAAATTTGTGAAGTCTGGATTTCTATTAAGTATGTTTATAACTTCGATTTCGAGATATCAGATTTTTGTAGTTTTTACTTTTTTTCTTGACTCTTGTTTTGATTTTTGTAGTTTCTTTTTTGTACCAAATGATTTCGATTGGGTGAGTTTTTATCTTTGATTTCGACAACACTAATTGGGTTGTTAGTTTTTGTTTGGATCTTTTTTCCTTCTTCTTTCTTTTGTTTTTTTTTACTCTTGGGTTTTTTTCATGCTTCCTTATCCAAACTTTTGATTTGGCTATTTTCATGCTTTGTTAGGAAACAAGCAGTCGGACCATCGTCTCCCACCGAGGCTCTTCGCCACGGAAAGGTTCCCCAGAGGACACCTTAACATATACTCCAAGCCAGACCTTCTAGCTTTCATCAGCCATGTGTTACGTGACACTGAGAAGTTCCAGTTTATTAAAGACTCTTGCTTTAGAAAGTTACTTGATCTCCAAGCTCGCCAATGTCCGGTTTAAGACAACTGGTGTGTGATGACTGTCACACACTCTAGTCTGTTTTCTGAAGCGATTCCATCAGGTTCAGCCTCCAAGAGTTTGGCACCATCACAGGACTGCCATGTGGATCTTTTCCTATAGGCTAAAACATTGATTGGAAGGACCAGAGTAAAGCAAAAAAAGACCCATACTGGATCAAGCTGATAGGTAAATAGAAGTTCACCACCATTCCTGAGTTGCGTCACAAGCTAGAGACTGGCAAAAACATGCTTGGTTGGAAGAAGCATCAACTTGCATTAATAATAATTGTTGATGGTGTCCTCATTGCTCATCAACAAATTCCACACCCACCTTTGAAGTATGTTAAAATGGTCCAAGACATTGATATCTTTATTTTGCTTACACCGTTGGGGTAGAGAGTCGTTCTTGAAAACTGTTACTTGCATGAAACCTCCGAAGTCTGTCCATAGGAAATGTGATGACCCACTCTCAACACTAGTTCAGCTGCTAAACCAGGAAACTATTCGACTAAAGGGATTCCCTCTTGCTCTACAACTTCTTGTTTACCAAGCAATTCAAAAATTGCAGCCAACTCCCTTTCCTTTTGACTCGCTTGAAATCATGGACCTTGACGGAGATTATCTTCCTCTTTAACCAACAATCAACAGGAATAATATACTACACGTGGAAGCTGATCCAATTGTAATTTCCTATCCTATCCCATTTAACTTTTTCATTGCATTAAACGATGTTATAAAGATTTGCCATATTTTCTTCTCCAATTGCCCCGTGCTGTTACATCTTTTATACCAATAGAGAGTAAACCACAACCTGGATGGGGAGTTTGGGCTGATGTCTGTAACGATGATCGGGTGTATTAATGGAGCAACTTATAGCTTATCATCATCCCTTCCAGAAGAATCTTTTTTTCCTGGTGGAGACACTTCTCAGCCCATCATCATCCCCAACTGTTGTGGTTCAACCTTGTCCTCCAGAAAAGAACTTTCAAGTCAAAACCAACTTCATGCAAAGCTCAGAATCCAAGAAAGACTTCAAGGAAGGTTTCCACGTCCCGTAAGAAGAGACGAAGCAGTTCCTATTTTCCTTTAGCTAGTTCAGCCAGCAACTCAAAAGACCACGTACTGGAAATATTGTATGATATATCAGAAAAAGTCTCGAACATTGAAAAAAAAGTCAATGGAGTTGCAGAAATTTCTCAAAGGCAGGATGCTCCTACTACCATCAAGCGCTCTTCCTTCCACTCTCTCCTTGCTCGGACAAACAAAGAACACTAATAACACAGAGGATGTCAAACTGAGGCTGCTTTCCCTCAGCCGGTGGTTTCGTCTATGATAGTTACCAATCACACAAGGGATGTCAGACTAAACGTCGAGACCAAACTTCTGTTGATTTCTCTAACAAAACAGTATGTTTTCAATTTTTTCTATCGTATACTGCTGACGCTCTAAAGAATCTGCTATTGTTTCTTTTTTTTATCTTATTGGGTTCCTATATTTATCGTAGTTCTTGGTGCCTATGGAGGAAGATCACCCTTTAAGCAACCCCCCCCCCCCTGGGTTGTCAGCCAATATGGTGCACAACACTATGGCTCAACTTCACTCACAAAGTCAGCACCTGTAAACACTCTACAGCTACCTCCACATCCCGTCCACAACCAACTGTCTCATGACTCACTCGTGCACACCTCGCCTAGCCGCACCTCACCCGAACACACTTCTCTCGTACACAACTCACCTGGCCACACCTCACTCTTACACATTTCTCCCCTCCACATTTTTGCACCCATCGACAACCCCTTGTCTGTTCACAACCCAGTCCTTCATGTTTCACATGTCCACAACACACCTATATACACAATGCCCATCAAGCAAATCCAACTACTCCCCCTTACATGCGCACTCGTTCGGCGATCTACGATGCTAGTGCTCACCCTAACACCCCCCCCCCCACTCCACCACCTTCTATTCCATGGTACAAAAATACTTGAACCCATCAGTCCTGACCCACCCTTCTCTGACTTAACCGAAATACGACCCTCTAACCAATCAAGCTTCGCACATACCCATCAGGCCTTTGTCACCACTCCCTTTCACACCCTATACTTCTCCCAACAAAAGTTCAGATAGTCTGTCAGGTTTCATACGTCATGCGAGAACTATCAACGCATTCTCAGCAACCGCTACATCTAATCCTCTATCTGGTGCCAACTCTGTGGTCTCCAACATCCAGCTATGGTAACTATCAACTATGTTGTCGTCAACATTATAGTTTCCCAGACTTTTTAAAAACTTTTCGTGCATCATATATTTCAAACCATTTTTTTCCTATGCTCAACCAACTGAAGACACTAACATTGTGGAACTGAGCGATGGCTCCCCTGCGAAACCAAGTCCCAGACATGATCCATCACCTGAGGAAAACCATCTTGCGTACGAACTTTCCCGCTGCAAAACCATCCCAGCCATTGACCTAATCAGCCCACTACCTCAAATTCAATGGGATCTTTTCGAAAGAATTATTTCCAAGAACAAGTCTGTGTAAGTCCACTTATACTCTGATTACTCTTCTAATTGATAAAATTAACTTTCACAAATTTCCCCAACAGCTTTCACATAACACCTTGAAATTTCGAGTTTACCACAACTTTTAACTCCAACTAGCACAGCCTAAGCACTGGACAACGACTTATGTACGTCTCGTTCACCCATTTCTAAATTTGATTTCCCTGTGTGTTTTTTTCCTATTCTTTTGCTTACTAATATCTCTTTTTAGCACATGGAAATACTCTTGTACATGCTAGCTGGAAGGCATAGTCGTCTCCTCCAAGATCAAAAATTTTCTTTTACTCCACCTTCCCTTGCATTTGGAACCAAGGGCATCTCCAAAAAGTTTAACGCTTCAAGGAGGAATGAAACTTTCAACTGGGACAAGCAGCTCACTTATCTGGTCCTCCATCCAGGCCGGAAATGGATGAAAGATGTGGTCACTGTCTACAAATCCAAGTTATGGGCGAGGAAACACTAGGTTGGTCTCGTGATCAACCTTGACTTGGGTTGTGTTGAAATCTTAGAGCCACTGCCAACCTTGTACAAAGACAGTAGTGTTGTTTCATGGTTCCGGTCCTCAAGGCTTTACCCTATCTTGTTGAGAAGGTGGCTAATTACGAGCTTACTCAGTTCCGTGTTCTAGCAACTTTTGCATGGTCTCGTATCCCAGACCTCTACATCCACGAAAGATCGGGTGACTGTGGTCTTGTTACTGTCAAGTTTTTTGGAAATGCACGAACATGGGGATCCAGAACCTCACATATCCAGCTTCACAGACACCACATTTTTGAACTTCGGAAGCACTATGCACTTGACATCTACAAGACCATCGTTATGCCTTCTTACTATGCTCCACCCATGGCCTTATCACTTACATTGTCGGCTGCAATATTTTAACTTCCTACCTTCTATGTATAACTAAATAACCTGGTTTTTGTGTGGCGCTTAAGACACTCTCTTACTTTTTTTTAGACTCATGTGTGTTCAAGTAGGTTGTGGATACCCCCTCTGCAATATGTTAAACTTATCTTTTTCCTTTCATTCTAAACTCGTCTGTGTAATATTTAAAACTCAAGTCACAACCCTGAATATTATTTTATGTCTACTAATTTTCATCGGATCCAAATGAACAGTGTCGTGATACTTCAGATGACCATAAACCGATTCTTCATCATACTATGCATCAATCAGAACCCGTCCATGACCATTACTAGGGTGAGGTCCATGAACGTTTCTGAGATAGCGTTCCGCACAGTCTGGAATCCTCTCATGCCCATCCGTGAACAAGGATCATCATTAGAAAAAGGTATTACCACACCTTCATTCCTATGAACATCCGTTGTCTCATCAATAATGACCCGGAATATTAATCTGTTGACCACATTAAAGCCATACCTGTATGCTTCCATAATTTACCACAGTGTTATACAAGTGTGAGTTGCATGAACGCGTCCGGGTTACTGATTGGCTCGCTCAACCCACTAATTATTTCAAACCCGTTATTAAGATAATACATGTGGATTGATCATCCAGAACATAGATGGGTAATGGTAGACACGGCTGGAATATTTTCCAAAAGTTAACCAATACTTGGGTGAAGGACATGAACATGTTCCAGTTAGAGTCCGGCTAGCTCTGCAACCCGCCTGCGCCATGATGTTTCTTGGATATTTTTCAGTGGGGTAATGTCTAACTCATGTGAGGTCAGTGATGGTTTCCGGTATCATTCACAACTGTGTTGAGGTAATTTTAAACTCCTCATCATCCACTTCATCTAGCTTCCTCGTTGAAACAAGGTGTTAAGTTAAGTTAAGAATAATGAAGAGAACACTTAGAGGATGGTTGTGTGTTGATTAGGAGTGAAATGGATATGGTGCATATTTAGGGTGATGGTACGGACCGTATGGACAGGTGTACGGACGGTACAGACCATCTCGACCTAAACCACTTCAAATCACTCTTTGATCACATTTTGGGATTGTGCAAATTTAGGGTGAGGAGTTGTACGGATAGGAAATCTGTACATGTAGATTACTTGTGGTCTAAGATATTGGTGGACGAGAAGGAGTATGGAAGGAGATATTCTAAGGGAAGTAGAAGGTTTGATGTCTAGTTGGTGGTAACTGTTAGAGGATAAGGCTAGGTGTGTGGGAATCTGTTGCTAGCTGTAAAGGGAAAGACCATCTAGTCAAGACGCTCTTGGCATCAAGTGTGCGAGCCATATAGACCAAGCATTCAAATGGGACACTCCTCGGTCAAGCTGACTTCAAATGCTTATTGTTTACCTTATCTTATCCGATTGTATATCCTCTCCTTTATATTGTAAACACTAAGCTGCCAAGTAATAAACACAGAATTTTAAGTCTCTCTCTATCTCGAGCTGTTCATCATGATTCTCAACTAAACTCTTATCATTTTGTGTCTACATCTCTCATTCTATCTGTTCAATCTCTTTTTCTTACTAAAATATTATGGTATCAGAGCCAGGTTACTCATATCCTGGTGTTTAAACTCGCAAATCTTCAGCTTCATTTCCAGATTCAAGTTTGTTTCTTTTGCGGATTATTTCAAAAGTTTCAAGATGGAAGAACACAAGAACAAGACTATGGTGGTTCCGGTTACTTTGAAGGGAGGAGAAACTACCTGTTATGGTCTCGCCTGGTGAAAATGGCGGTAGGAAGCAAAGGTCTATGGAGTCACATCTCAGATGGAGCTCCTAAACCGGTTGCAAAAGAAGGTGAAGGTGCCATGGAGCTGGTTGTCGCGGATTAAGAGAAGTGGGCACAAGATGACTTGAAGGTGTTGTCCGTGATACAAGTTTCACTTGCAGATTCAATCTTGGAGGCATACATCAACTGTGAGACACCAAAGGGGTTGTGGGAGATCATCCAGAAGGTTTATGGTTACACATCAAACCTTAGCCGAGTGTTTGAAGTGAATAATTCCATCAATGCTCTCGCACAAGAGGAGATGGAGTTTACTAAACACTTGGAAGGTTCAGGGCAATCTGGTCTGAGCTAAAGATGCTAAGGCCGAACACCACTGATGAAGACACTCTCAGAGAGAGGCATGAACAAGACCAAGTGTTTGGCTTGTTGTTGACTTTGAATCCGGCTTACAAAGATGTGATAAAACACATGTTGAGGTCGTCGAAACTTTCATCTTTTGATGAGGTATGTGCTCAGTTGCAAAAAGATAATGATTCTCTTAGGTTGTTTGGGGGTAATAGTGACACGAACTTGGCGAATCAAGTGGAGACAGTTCAAGCAAACAAGGTGGCTTACCAAGGAGAAGAGAAGAAGTTTGGTGGGACTTGTAATCATTGCAAGAAGCTGGGTCACAAGAAGAGCCAATGCTGGATACTCCATCCTCACCTCAAGCCGGAAAAGTTCATGAAGGATAGAGAGGCAATGGCTCATCTCTCTCATGGAGGAGGTGAAGCAAGCTCTTCTGGAACCGGTCCAAACATGTGTGAAGGTGAAGGAAAGGCATTGGTATCTCAGCCATCTTCTCCACTGAAGCTGGACAATGATGTGATCAGGAAATCCGATATTGAGGCCCTTATCAAGGCTCTCAAGGATAGTGGTAACATCATTACTAAACCCCTCGGCTACTCTCTTGCTGCATCTAAAATTATTGAATACTCATTTGATGCATCTAAGCTGCCTAGATCATTTAATAATACAAGTCATGAAACCGGATTAGCTAGTACTAATGTTGCTCATTCATTGCTTAAATCTTTGGTAGTAGACTTAGGTGCATCTCATCACATGATTAGTGACACTAGTCTTATAAAAGATATAGAACCTGACCATGGTCATGTTAAGATTGCAAATTGAGATCGGATAGCAATAACTGGTATTGGTAATTGGAACTTGTTTGATAAAGAATCTAGAGCCTTATATATGCCTAAATTTACTTCTAATCTCTTATCAGTCAAGAAATGTACTAATGGTTTACATTAGAATGTTATCTTTAGTCCTAATGATGTGAAATTTCAAGATATTGAGAGCCATAAGTTGATTTGGAAAGAAGTTACCAAAGGAGATCTCTACGTGCTTGAAGACCTAGCCCATATTTCTAGTTCCAGTTTTTCTTTTAATTCTACTTTGAGTACTGATACTATGTGGCATGCTAGATTAGGACACCCTCATGTTAGAGCCTTAAGCTTAATGTTACCAGGTGTCATGTATAAAAATAATGAATGTGAAGCATGTATTTTGGGTACGCATTGTAAAATTGTTTTTCCGAAATCTAGTACTATCTATCAAAAATGCTTTGATCTTGTTCATTCTAATGTTTGGTCTACACCTTGCTTATCTAGGGAAAACCATAAATACTTTGAGACATTCATTGATGAAAAATCTAAATACACCTGGATAACACTCATTAAGTCTAAGGATGGAGTGCTTGATGCATTTAAGAACTTTCAAACTTATGTCTCTAACCAATACAATGCCAAGCTTAAGATTTTCATGTCTTATAATGGTGGTGAGTATACAAGCCATGCGTTCAAGGAACACTTGGGTCAGCATGGGATTTTGTATCAGACAAGTTGTCCTTACACTCCACAGCAGAATGGGGTTGCTGAAAGAAATAACCGACACCTAATGGAAGTAGCTCGGTCCCTGATATTCCAAACCAATGTACCTAAGAGTTTCTGGAGTGATGCATTTATCTCAGCATGCTACTTGATCAACAGAATACCAACCAAAGTGCTAGAGGATCAATCTCCCTTTGAGGTACTAAACAAGGCCAAGCCATCTCTTAACCATCTACAGGTCTTTGGATGTTTGTGCTTTGTCCATGTACCTGATGACATGAGGAATAAGCTTGAGGCCAAGAGCACTAGAGCTATCTTTGTAGGATACTCTACAACTCAGAAGGGTTATAAGTTCAGCTAGTTGATGTCTTCACTAAGGCTGCAAGACGGAAGGTTATGGAGTCCGTTCACATTAGGTTGGGGCTCATTGACCTAACCCTAAGAAGCTAAACAACTCTCCTCGCCAAGTGGTATTTACTCTTTTATCTCATCAAGGTCTTATTCCAAAAGATGGGTTTTCTTTGGTGAGGTTTTTAATGAGGAAGATCTCATGGAATTCCAATCTTGACTTGTTCCACATGGTCAAGCTTGAGGGGGAATGTTAAGCTGATTTAAGAATAATGAGAAGAAGGCTTGGAAGATGGTTGTGTGTTGATTAGGCGTGAAATGGAGATGGTGCATATTTATGGTGATGGTACGGACAGTACTGACAAGTGTACGGATGGTATGGACCGTATGGATAGGTGTACGGACGGTACAGACCATCTCGACTTAAACCACATCAAATCACTCTTTGATCACATTTTGGGATTGTGCAAATACATGGTGAGGAGTTTTACGGATAAGGAATCCGTACAAGTTGACCATACAAGTAGATTACTTGTGGTCTAAGGTATTGGGACGAGAAGGAGTATGGAAGGAGAGACTCTAAGGCAAGTAGAAGGTTTGATGTCTACTTGGTGGTAACCGTTAGAGGATAAGGCTAGGCGTGTGGGAAGCTGATGCTAGCTGTAAAGGGCAAGAGCATCTAGTCAAGATGCTCTTGGCATCAAGCGTGCGAGCCATATGGACCAAGCATTCAAATGGGACGCTCCTCAGTCAAGCTGACTTCACATACTTCTTATTTACCTTATCTTATCCAATTGTATCTCTTGTCTTTTATATTTTAAACACTAAGCTACCAAGTAATACACACAGAATTTCTAGTCTTTCTCTCTGTCTCAAGCTGTTCATCATGATTTTCAACTAAATTCTTATGATTTTGTGTCTAAATCTCTCATTCTATCAACTTAATCTCTTCTTCTTACTAAAATATCACAAGGGGCCTCCTGACAAAACTTGGATGGTTATTGCTCCCATTCATCCACGGATTACTATTGCTCACATCCACCCACGGGTTTTTTTCATCACCCACATCATCTTTAACATTGTTGGAATCACCTACTTTGACAAAATAGTCAAACGCATCGTTTGTTTGTCGTGCATGTGTAGCGGCGTGGCCGAGTCTTCTTAGTTAACCATCCACAATCACATTATCATTATAAAGTATATTCACGGCATTAAACCCACCATAGCTACCGTTAAGTAGTGGACTCCAAAACTCTTTATCATAACCTCTAGGTCGTATGTCTCTCTCGTCAACCACATCTACTTCACCCACAACATCGTCTTCCCCCGCACTACTACCGCTTCCATCTGTTTCCTTTCTGTGCGAGCTTTCATCATTGATTTCTTCCTCAACTCTCTCTACCTCACGTATAAACTCAACATCCTCCAAGTTCACAACTTGTGGCTTCGACACCGCTGATGAAAGATAACCACACCTCGAGGAACCAGATCCAATAGTGGAAGAAACCTTCATTTTTAAAATCGAGGGAGTCACAAACCCCATCACTGAGTCATCAACGTTGTCGCTCCTCGCAAACCTTACAAACAGATTCATAGCTCATTTCACTCTCAAATGCTGCAAGAAGTACCGTATCGCTCTTCACTGGTAAGTAGTACTAGAGGGGTTCTTATCCCGGTTTTTATCTCCAAAGATGTCGGCGGCCAGTAGCTAAGTGCAGCCACAAACACATCTTCCTCTATGTCAAACTCATGCAACTGTTCCCTTGAATTTCTCTCAAACGCATACCTTCGTACAGAGGAACCAGCCTCGCCACCTGTCTTTTGTCAAGAACAAAATCCCACTTACCTCCATTACCACAAACCAATCGCCGCACATGATCATGCACTGGTCCTCCATTGCCCCCACTTGCAACACTGCAACACAATCAGTCAAAATAGTCATGACTTAAAAGATTTTTAAGCCAAAATCAATACCAATCTTACCTACAATTCCCACTAAAGGCAGCTTGTTTTGAAACAATCGATGATTTTGTTGTACTCTTACCTCCCAAAAACCCCAACGGAAGTAATAACTTCACGCCTTTGTCAATCTCACCTACTAATCACTTTTTAATTTCAGCTTTCGGATTAACTGTGTTACGTCTATATCCAATGACCAAGAATAAGGCACTTTTTTTATAAACAAAGATATCATTGGACTCTCCACTGTTTTCAGATTTGGGTTTTGAGGCTAAACAAAATCACCAAATCAGTAAGTTACACTGCTTTACTCATTGAATCTAATCTACCTCATTTTTCTTCATCTTTCTTCTTCTTGTACCGAGCAACATACTTGTAATAGTCCTCAAGCTCTTTTTCCAGCTTCTCTATGAACTCACTCGTATGTTCAAGCGATTGCTCATACCGATATTTCTCCAAAGCCTGCTCTTTCATGATCACTTTCATCAGAAGAGTAAAAGAATCACACAGACAACATAAAATTAACTGGATTCATCATACCTACCTTATCTTTAGAGAGTGTATCAACAGGAGACATCACTTCTGGTCTGACATAGTTTTTCCCGCGGTACAGTACTATGGCGTTGTTAGGTTTAACATCGATCACAATTCCCTTGCTTAACCTAGCAAGCTCTTCTGCATACTCATGAATCTGCCCCAGTTTGTTGCATGGCTTGCATATAACTTTAACAGTCTCGTGCTTTTTCCAATGGAGGTGCATGTTCAGGACCACACCTCCAAACACTCCTCGTCTTCCCACAAGTACAAAGTTCTTTCTCTTTTCACCTGTGCGTTTTAGGTAATGCTGCTCTTCCTCTGTCAAAGTTTCTGGATCATAGGCTTCTGCTGGCAATTTCGGGACATCATATTTCCTCAGTTTCTCAATCAACCATTCTTCTTTTCTCTTGGCCTGTACAAGTCAATAAATTTATATACCAACATGTTTCATAGAGATTCTTGAATAAAACACACATAAAAGAGAAGACAGAAGTTTGCATGTAAAAAGATGAGCAAACAATAGTTCGAGAATATAAAAACCGATTGTAACCTTTTCGAGCTTATATCTTATCCTAACTTCAGGATTTGGAGAATTCATCTTCTTTTTGGCCTTTAGACGGTAAAACCTTAACTCATTCACTTTAGCCTTTCTTGACGATTTAGCTCGTTTCCATTTCTTGTCTGTCCTCATAGGCACACTTCTGTTTTCAGTGACTTTGTTGTTGAAAGAAAACCTCACCACATTATCTTCAGTTCTTAGCTCTATCGTCGAATTACTCATGTAACGTCTGCTGTACTCGAATACATTCTGATTTGAAGACGCTGCTTCATGTGGAACTTCTACGAAAGGTCTCTGCTTTGTATAGACGGAGTAATTAGGGAACTGATTATGATGCACGAATATTCCAGACCTCCTGCAAAAATCCCAAGAACGTGTCTGTAAGAACACATTTTGTTTTTAACACAATCTCTAAGACCACATACAAGGAAAACAAAATAACAATTTCTAGTTTCTCCACTGAAGAAACTACAAAGTTGCAGAAAAACTGACAATATTGATCCGTGTTCTTAAAACGTTGTCTATAAGAAGACACAAGAAAAGCAAAACACTTTCTAGTTTCTACAGCAAAACGTACAATGCAAAATGGCAGGCAACAGTTCATCAAGAACTTGATTCAAGCGGAAATCACGATTCTAGAATAATTTAAAACGGGAATTACCATCTGGGATTTCTAAAAAATCGATTAGCGATTCCTTTGGCACAACCTAAACCAAACATCATTACTTCCTGTGTGTCACAAAAGGTCCAGTCCCGCTTCTTATCTTCACAAGAAGATTGAATACAACTCAAAAAAAAAAAGAAAGATAGAGAATCAGAACACAGAAAGAAAGAGAACGGCTAAAAGGGAAAGCCGTGAAATTGCGGCGTGGGGGAACACGGGGCTCGGAGACGAAGAGAAGGCAAGAATTTTGACGAGGGTTTAGACCAAAAAAATGGAAGTATTCCGTCTCACATAACCGGTTGGTTTAACGTGTTCTTTATTTTGGTTTACTGTTTACATATTAAATCTTTTACTCCTCGAATCAAAATGCCCAGTATTCCTCGTGAAAAAGATATTCTTGGCTAATCCTCCCTATTTTATTAATTTATTAAATTTTTATTTAAATAATAAAATTTTGTAAAAGACAACGAATCCAAACAAAATTACATAATTACAATCCAGTCTAGGTTTATCAAAACTCAAAATCAACACCAACCCAAAAAATCGGATTCATAATTTCAAAATAAATTAGAATTCTTTAATACGCTTAAAAATACGGTTTCACTTATTTTTTTCTCGACTGTTCGCTTCTTAAAATTTCTCATAACCCTACTCAATCGCTAGAGCGAAAAGAATCAAAACCTAGATAATGTTGAATCGAGTCGATTCCGGTCCGAGGCGAAAGAAAACACGTCAAATAGTGTAGTAGAAGAAATAGCGGTGGTCACATTTGAAACCGGAGAAGTAATTGGGCATGACTTCGTAAACCCAAACCCCAATGACAAATCTGTTGATCCAGAAGCTGAGGAAACTCTCGCTGAGAAAGAAGCAAAGGAAAACGAAGAATATTCAAGTGATAAATAGGAAGAGAAAGAACCAAGAGAAGAAGAGAAGGAATCCAGAAAAGATGGAAAAAGATTCCGGAGAAGGAGATGAAGAAGAATCTGGCGAAGGAAAGGAAGTGAAATCCGGAGAAGATGAAAACGAATCCAGCGAAGGAGATGAAATGCAAGATGAAAAGAAATACGGAAAAGTGATGAAGTGGAATCCGGAGAAGATGAAAAGGAATCAAGAGAAAAAGATGAAGAATTCTTGGAATCCAGAGAAGGAAATGGAGTGGAGTCCCAAAGAAAAAATGATGAACAAGCTGAAGAGACGGGGGAGACCCAAGCAGCGCGACAACATCAAACTGAGTCGCATGCAGGAGTAAGAAATTTGTGGGTAAATTTGTAGAACTTTGAAACCTGAAATCTTGGTGAAATATGATTTGGATCTTATTACTCTAAGAGAGTAAAAATTTGCAAAACAAAGTGAAATTTCGAGTAAGCATAATATTTGGAAACAAAATAAAACTTGTAATGTTTGGAGAACTTTGTAAAACTAAATTGAACTTCAATTGTAGCAGTTAAAAAACTTTGCGAAAGCATGAAAAACCTCACCTTATGATTGTCTAACTAAGTCCAACTTTGTGAAACGTTATGTTGATGGTTGTAACATGTCGAACGTGATCCGGTTTTCAGCTTAAAAATGACGAAGAAGAAGGCATGCAAACGCTGAAGTTTCACTTTCCTCCAAGCCAGTATCAGGAGAGTTTAAAGCTTTCAGAAAAATGTTACATCGACACGGCGTTAAGCACTATGCAAAGGATCCCAAAAAAGAAGGAGATGTACTGGTTCATAGAGCACCCACAATTCCAACATTTCTTCCATTTACAAAACTGAAAGCAAAAGTGAATGGGAATGTGGATTGCCGTTTTGCGTTCAACTTGTACAAAGAAGAAGAATGAGTTATGGTTTATTTTTAATTACGTCCAAATCCGATACTCTCTCCGAGAATTCAGACTCATCTCTGGATTATATTGCCATGAGTATCCCCAAAACCATGAGAGGTTGGGTGGTACATCCTGCATGAACAAGTATTTTGAAGAGAAAAGGATTACATACGCTGAAGTGGAGAAGCATATGTTGGAAATGAAAGCAGCCATCTCATCCACATGCTTCCTTAACCTTTCAACCTCTTCCTCGACACCAAAGACCTATGGCTGACGGAAATGGAAGCCATCATTCAGAAAGTATCATAATCTGCAAATAAAACATGAAAATATCCATTAATTACCTCAAAATTTATGCAAGTGAAGTATTTTCTCCCTAGTATGTATCAAAACCGGTTCGATACTTTGGATCCCGAGACACCTCGTTTCTGATTCTCCCCCATAAGAGCAGCTGGTCGGTCCCGCACTCGGCATCCGCCACGAACCCAAGCATGTCGTTGTGTGTCTTCAAGGCCTTCATCTGTCTATGCTCTTTTGTATGGATGAGTCATGATTCGGTTGATTGATTCTGAGTTAGAAAAATAGAAAGAATGAAGAAATCTCTAGAGAGAGAGAGATGTGGTTGAGAAAAAAATGGGAAAACCCCACAAATAAAGGCTTTAATACATGTCCTCCTCGATTCCGCATCGATTTTGGGGGAGAGGAAAAAATTTTAAAAATGGGTGGGAAAATTTGAAAATTTGAGCGGGATAAATTTGTAAGCGATTTTCGTGCTTAAAGTTTCTCAGAGTTTGTAGTTATAAAAAAACGTTTACAGTTTTACTTTCCTGTTTTTTTTTTTTGCAAATTTCTTAGTTCTACTCTATATAGATGAATAATTTTGTGGTTACACCAACTATATTATGTATGCTATTTGCATTTCTCATGTGGTTGATATACCATGATTTTGACCCACTTTTAGTCAAGGTATATTAATATTTTTATAAATATTTATTATATTATAGAGACTTTTAAGTATATTTGTAGGTTCAGAAGTATTTTGGAAGAAAGTGATGTTTTTGGAGCATTTAGAGAGAATTGGAGAAATCACTCGATTTGGATATCGACCAACACATGGAGGTCAACACAAATTATTTATAATCGATTGATATGCTCAATGCAGTATCGATCGATGCCGAAGGCGCGTAAGACCAATTCGCGACCTAGTCGACTTGAAGCCCCAGACTTCAGCAAATTAAAATTATGCCCTTGACAAGTTTGTACCTAAGTATTTATACTTTGCGAAGGTGTTTTAGGAAAAGAGAACTTTCATGTATCCTTATTTTCACAGCAATTTTTTTTAAGGATTCTTAGAGTTGGAGAGAAGATCCAGAGACATTTGTGATTGGAACTCCATTGTATTCTATATATCTATATATTTATGAGGTTTAATTAATTTGTTTGTGTTATGATTTTCTTAGCTATGTCTGAGTAATTCACTTGTTAGAGTTAGAGTTTAAATAGGTTAGAGGGATTAGCCCCAACTATAGGATCACTTGTTGTGATATTCATTACTCTACAGAAAATGTAAATATTAATAGCATCATATTATAGCATTTATGACATATGAGCATCATATTATTGTATACCAACACCAGCTTTTTAATAGCGTTTATAAATTTAAAATGTTATGTTTTGTATCGCGGAAAAAATATTTTTTTTAGCCGCGTTAATTTACTAAGGGATTGACTGGTTCTCCCACCATCACCCGAAAACACAGCTTTTGCGGTTGCTAGCGGTTGTTGGCATTTTGCAACAATCACAGAAAACGTAATAAACCGTTTCAAATCGCTCTGAATCTCTAAAATTCAAAAGATGGTTCCATCTAGCGTTTGCGGTTGCGGGCGATTGCGGGAGGATAAAAGATATTATTTCCCAAAAAGCTATATAAATATAAAAATAAAATTTTCATTTAAAATTTTAAACTAAAAATAATTGAAATACCAAAATATTTATATAATAAAATTTCCAAAAAATTCTTTAATTTTTTGAAAATTTATTAGTATAGTTTATCAATGAAATTTTTATATTTATAATGAAAGTATGATTTTAATATTTTGATAATTATATAAAATATAAATATTCTTAATGTATTACTTAACCGCTGCTGTATTTGATAATAAATCAGCCATAAGTATCCCGCAAACGCAACAATTTTTAACCATTAAACCAGTCGTCTAAATCTCTTACTAATGCTTAAAACCGCAATCTCCTGTCTCCGCAAACGTCCGAAACCGCAACCGTAATCGCTGCGTTGTAACCAGTCAGACCCTAAGTATAGGCATCTTACCATTATAGATCGAAAAATAAATGCTATTGGAAAAATTTAAAATATCCAAAATTTTAGTCAAATATACTTATTGGTTAATAAGTGGAAATGAGAATAACAAATCTCTAATCTCAGCCAGTAATAGTAACTAATCATATTTCCCCAAAACTAAATCTTCACCGTGAAGCTCTCTCTTTCTCTGCAAATCCCACGTCTATGTTCAAGTCTTGCTTCAATTTCTCCAACCTCAAACCCTAATTTCATACGTCGAGAAGATATAGTTGATGGAGTTGAGTCTTCATTTCAAGAGAAGTAAACTCTGTTATGGACTGTGGATCTCTGAGAACCGAGATTTTCTATTTCTATTTTCATAATTTGTTGTTTTTTTAATAATGAAAATATTTAACAAAATTATTACATCATTAAAATAAAATTACTAAATTTTTAATAACATTTCTATAATGTTATTATAAATATTAACAATTGCATAAACAAAAACGCTATTGTTGTACGCTTAACTATAAAACGCTATTGTTGTACGCTTAACTATAACATAAACGAAAACCACTATGAAAAGTGTTGGACCTATTATAATGGGCTCTATCAGAGCGGACAAGGAAGCGCTATTATAAATGACTCATAGCTTTTTTCCTCCTCTAATACTATCCTTATTTCCTATAGTGTTAATAGGATGTTCTTAATGCCAATGTTCTATATTTGCTAACTAGAAACCTTGACCTAGGAGTTTAGATTGTTTAAGCAACCTTTAGACAGTTCTAAATATACTGAATCCATTCATTAAGCTAGGATTTGCTAGAGCATAGCGATAGCTTGATCTAAGGGTTTATAGTGAGTATAGATTAACTCGCACATAAAGCTTAACTAGCCGCATCGATCGATATTCACTTTGGATATTGATCAACATTGTGTAAAGTGCATCGATCGATATTTCTATAGAATATCGATCGTCACTATTATTGATCGAACATTCTTGTCCTCACTATTATTGATTGAACATTCTTGTTTGGGTCAATAAGATTAGTTAATAGACTTATTCAGTAAAGCGAATGAATTTGTTATTTAGTGGTTAAGCTCTTCAATACCCTGCAAACAATTAATTATCACCTATATGATTATAATCTCCAACACCTGAATACAAACCCTAAGTCTAACACCTTTCCAATTTAATTTCAATACTCAATCAGTTTAGTGAAGCAACTGCTTTGCTCAATTATGATATTTGCTATTTTATATTAATCTCATTACTGCAATTTAACTTTTAAACCAACCTAGCATTATTACTTGATTAGATTTATTTGGTTCCCAAACTCCATGTGGATTTGATCCCTAAGTACTATAATTGATCTCTTGTTTGAGAGAGTATGTCACTCCTAAGAGTTAAATATTTGAGTGATATCAAATTAGGCACTGCTGCCGGGGAACTTTGATCGCCATTAGATTTAGTCTGATAATTCTAGGTTTTTCTTTTGTCTTTACTTTATTCTAACACATCATTACCAAGAGCAACAAGGAAAAAAAACTATTGTTCTCAGAAGACCCATCAAGCTTAGAACGTTCGATCCGCAAAGACCTATGTTCCACATCGAACGACAGCAACACTCGCATATCGACCGATTCTCAACCTTCGTCAACCGATCTCGCTCTTACATCGATCAACATGCATAACTCTTTGTCGACCGATTCTCTTCACTCGACATCGATCGACACCGCACAACGTACATCGATCGCTAATCAGCTGCGAGGCATGGTTGCGATTCTGATACTCACGCCATATGAGAATGGAGACTTTCATGACCAGAAAGGTCATCTGCGTAATGCAGCAGGCCAGAGACTAGATGCTCATGGGACTATAATCCCTGAACTTGATACTGATGAGGCCACTAGACCCAAGACCTTGGCAGACTACAACCGTCCAGACCAGTACTATGCTAACAAGTCAGCTATTTGTCTTCCCAACATCCAGAGGGATAATTTCAAGTTGAAGCCCCAGTACTACATACTCATGGCACATACCCTACTGTAGGTTACCCCATGAGCATCCTATGGACTATCTTGAGAGGTTTGAGGATCTTATAGCTTCTAATAAAGTTAATGGAATCCTTGACTTTGCAAGCTCTTCAAGTACTCACTTGCTGGAGATGCTGCGCATTGGCTCAAGCAGTTACCACCAGGATCTCTTACATCCTGGGCCGACATCAAGAATGCATTTCTGCGTAACTTCTTTGATGAGGCATGAGCTAAAGAACTGATGAGCAAGATTGCTACCTTTGCACAGAAAGCTGGAGAGTCCTTCAAAGACTCTTGGATCAGATTTAAGTTCTATCGGCGAGACTGTCCACACCATGGATTGAATGAGGTGCAGATACTCAGCACTTTCTTTAGAGGTATCGCTTTGAAGTATCAGACGTATCTTGATACAACAAGCGAAGGGAACTTCAACACCAGGAATCTACAAGAGGCTGTGAGACTTATTGAAAATCTAGCAAAGAGCAGCAGAACCAAGAACACTGACTTTCAAAGGAAGAAATCTGTTGCATTCCTTAGGAAGGAGCAGACGGAGGAAGTGAAAGCAAAGTTGGATGTTGTCGACCAACTGCTTATGAGGCATTTCTGCTCAGCTGATTATGCAGAAGCTGTAGATGTAGAGTTAGAAGAAGATGGAATTACATTGGAGGTCCAGGATTTCAGAGGTCTGGAAACCATGTTGGAAACATGAACTTCAGTGGTACTAATTAGAGAAACTTAAACCAGAATTCACAGTATCAGAATCCCTACAGAAACAACTACAACAGCAACATAGGTTTTGGGAGTTCATTCTACCAACACTACAAGAAAACGATTTTATAACTAGGATTATTAACGAGGAAAATGTTTCCTCGTAACATTACGGTGACATTACGGAGAAAATACGTGGAACCCTAGTTTCCTTGTAAAGTCTTCGTAACGTGTCGAGAAAAGTGTTTCCTCGTAAAGTTCTAGTAATTTTACGAGGAAACTATGTGACTTTTCTGGTTTCCTCGTAAAGTCCTCGTAAGGTGGACTAGGAGTTTACGAGGAAATATTAACTGCGATACTACGAGGAAATTGCTAAGCTTTGTTTATTTTAAATTTAAAAATGTGTATTCTAACAACTTTTCCTCATAAATTCCTAGTAAATGTTCACCTACCGAATCAAAAATTTCTATAAATACGACCCTTTGTGATTCATTTCAAACACACCAAAACAAAATCAGCTATAAGCTTGAAATGAAAAAAAATGTCCAGTCCTGGAAATATTTTCGAGTTACAGAGGTGGATGTATACACACAGAGATAATAAAGGGAGAGTGACGAAAGAGTTACTCGAAAAGTTGGAAACATTTATGCATCTAGCAGATTCTAAACCGCTCATGCAGGAAAGCGGTAAGATGTTATGTCCTTGTCGGAAATGCAACAATACAAAATTAGGCCCTCATGAAAATGTTTGGAAGCATTTAATAAATAGAGGTTTCATGCCACAATACTATATTTGGTATCAACATGGAGAAGATTATAGTTGTAGGAATGAAGCTAGCATTAGTAATAGCAATTTTCAGGATGAACTGGTCGTTGATCATTTGCATAATGAAATTAGTTATCACCAGGAGAAACATATGGTAGAATGTGATAGGGTTCATGATATGGTAGGTGATGCATTTGTAACTCATGATGATGTAGTTGAAGAACCTAACTTAGATGCAAAATTTTTTTTATGATATGTTAGAAGCTGCGAACGAGCCAATTTACAGTGGTTGCAAAGAAGGTCTCTCTAAATTGTCGTTAGCTGCTAGAATGATGAGTATCAAAACCGATCACAATCTACCTGAAAATTTCATGGATGCATGGGAAGACTTGTTTAAAGAGTATTTGCCAGAAGACAACGTGTCTGCTGAATCTTATAATGAGATTCAGAAATTGGTTTATAGTCTTGGGTTTCACTCGGGGATGATAGACGTTTGCATTGACAACTGCATGATTTACTAGGGAGATGATGAGCAGTTAGAAGAATGTCGATTATGTAAGAACCCACGATTCAAACCGCAAGGACGAGGAGGGAATAAGGTACCATACCAAAGGATGTGGTACCTACCAATCACAGACATATTGAAAAGCTTGTACCACTCTGAGGAGACGGCTGGAGGGATGAGATGTCGCACCGATCATACTCAGACGGATGGGGAGATGACTCATCCCGAAGTGTATTCCGAGCAAAGGGAGCGTTTGGATAGGAAGAGAGATATGCAGCCCAGCTACTCGAGCATCGAGGTTGCTCGAACGTCGAGGTTGCTCAACGGGCAAATGGGAATTATCTCGAGTGTCACAGAGTCGTTCACGGGATGTCCCTTACTCAGAACGAGGGTTACTCGTATCCCGAAGTGTATTTCGAGGAAAGGGAGCGTTTGGATAGGAAGAGAGATATGCAGCCCGAACTCTTTGAGCTTCGGGCGCGAATGTGGGAGCAATGGACTCCTATTGTTGTGTCGCCGGACTCAGTTGAGGTTGGACCAGAGATTCCAGATGCGAGTGGCGAGGTTGATCAACCGTGGGCTGATGCTGGTATCGGCCAAAACTCGGCATCCGGATTTCGTGATTTTGATGTATGATGTTTTTGTTTTATGATGTTGCTGTAATGTTTTTCGGGACTGGCTGTTAGTGGCTTTGAATCCTTGCTGTTGGGCGGCATGTATTTGAACGTATGATATTTGTGGGAACCGGATTTCACCTACTGTTGATTTCCGTCAAATAAAGAAATTTAGGAAAACCCTAATTTTCCAGAGGAACCGGATCTCTGCGAAAGCCAACGACAAGTAACCAAATAAATGCGGAAATATATGAAAAAGGTAATAAAACGAATTTATAGAAAAAGTATATCTTATTTCGATTTCGCGTAAGAGCGTTGCGATCATTACAAGGGTTTACAAAGGCTTCGGCCACAGGGCCGTCAGCGAGTTATCAACATAAAAACTTTAAACCTAATCGAGTCGCAGCTCGATAACAAAAGACGGAAAGATATAAGAAAAAGGATTTGATTGATTTCGGACTGAACCTTATGAAAGGATGCCTTTATACCCCTTTCGAGGATCAAGTCAAACGTAGTTCAGTTGATAGAGCTGGACCAGAGATCGAACTGCCTGGGCGAGTTCGTCTAGTAATTGAGTGCCAGTCATAGAAACCGAACTTGTCGAGAAAAAACCCTAAGTTTCTAAGTGCGGAAAATTCTAAGTCTAGAAAAGTTGTAAAAGTCTCAGATGAGAGATCTGAAAATCGTCCCCTTGCTTCTGCCCTATGCCTCTTGCTTATATACTCCCTTCCTAGGCGGTTTAGTCTTTCCATTTCACCCAGATTCGAGTTTATCGGGAATCTTCTATTTGTCTTGATCTTTCATTTTTTCCCGCGGAAGTCTTCTTTTTATCTTCAAACTTGCCATTTACCTTCAAACTTGATATTTATGTTCCTTCTGCGGGTAAATCGTCAAAACGTTATCGTATCTTAGGGTTAGATTTCGTTAAGATCGCGAGATGGGCTTTTATCACGTTTTTTAAACTTTTTGAGCCGTTTTGCGATAAATCCGTTTTGCGACTTTGTACAAGATCTTTTCCTGATCCGACGCTGTCTTTAGTAAATTCCCCGAGTTAATCGTAAAGTTTAGCTATGATCGTTTTCTTCGGTTAATCGTTGCCGTTTTTACGATTCACTCGACGTTTTTTATTAAAAACGCGTTTTTACGATTCTTACGAAAAATCTCGAATAAATCGTATAGTCTAGGCAATGTTCGGTGTTTCGTTTAACCGTTGCCATTTTATACGATTTCCACGGGTTCTTTTCGAGAAAACAAAGTTTTACGGTTTTTATCGTAAAACTTGAATGATAGGACGGATCGAGACAAAACGGGAGACATTTCGACCGTGGTGCGGAACATGATCGTGTCGAAGGACATAAGCCTTGAATCGGGGATGTGGGAGATCAAGGCTTGGGATGGTCGGCTCGACGTACGGCGAGTCGAACAAGACCGGTTCAGCTCGCCGTTCGGCGAGCTAGTCGTGACGGGACTAGCTCGCGTTTTACGGCGGTTTCAATTTTTTGCGGTTTTGTGCTTAACTCGGACGATCGTGTAATCGACGTCTGTTTTATTCTCCCGAGATAACAATCTTCTGAGTTTTCCGCGGATTTCATTTGTTTGGAAATCTCTTTTGGATTTATAAAACGATTTCTCAAGTTTTATAAAACGATTTCTCGAGTTTTATAAAACGATTTCTCGAGTTTTACAAAAGGATTTCTCGAGTTAAAAGGATTTCTCGAGTTTTATAAAACGATTTCTCGAGTTTTATAAAACGATTTTTCGTGTTCTATAAAACAACTTCTCGAGTTCTATAAAACGACTTCTCAAGTTTTATAAAACGATTTCTCGAGTTTTATAAAACGATTTCTTGTGTTTTATAAAACGACTTCTCGAGTTTTATAAAACGACTTCTCGAGTTTTATAAAACGATTTCTCGAGTTTTATAAAATGATTTCTCGAGTTTTATAAAACGATTTCTCGAGTTTTATAAAATGATTTCTCGAGTTTTATAAAACGTATTTTTACTTTTGCGGTGACTTTTAGCCTTTGATTCCGTCGTGACCGATTTTGACACCAACAGTTTCTAGCGTAAAGGTTCTAACCAATTTTGACCGTCGTCGAGTTTCTAGCGTAAGGTTCTTGCGAGTGGTTAGCCAGTTTTAGTTAAGTTAGGCGGAATTAATGGTTGGAAAGGTCCGTTGAGAGTGATATTTTCATTCTCCAGAAAGCGGAAAGCGTTTAAGATTAGGGTTGCGCCATGTGAAGGCAGCCTACGTACCCTATTGAAGGGATCAAGCCTTTCGTAGTTCGTTTTGGAGTTATGGTTCGTATGACCTGTTTCCTAGCAAGACCTTTACGGTCTAGTTATATGTTGTGTAGCATATTGATGTCGATGGCATCTTGTATTGGACCTTTGCCGGCCTTGAGACTAGCCTCGTAGGCCGTTTGGTCTGGCCGAGCGTGGCCGTTATAGTTTTCGGACTGGCCGTGTGTGGCTCTGAGTCCATGCCGCTTTTGCGGCTTTATTAAAAATCAGTTTGCGTTTTTAAGAGCGTGTTATAATTCATATGAATGTAGAGGGAAGAATATGAGTTGATATTGAGGGAGGTCCGCGAGTTGTCGTCTCGCATTCCTTTCCCTTTGTGGATCGCCTTATTCGTTTGCTCGTTTTAGGATGTTTAGCAAATCGAGTTAGCGTTTAGATATAGACGAAGAGACATGCCTTTAGGATCTCGATTCATGCCTTGAGACGCTAGAGACCAGTGTGCTGGGTTTAGGGCAAGACCTAGGTTTACTTTTGGATTGAGGCTGTGCGATGACTAGTCGGCTTTCGTTTTCCCTGTTGCGATTTTAACCTGATTCCATACCGATTTAGAATCCGCGATAGGTTCTCGGCTTATACGATTCGTCTGGTTGGAACCGAGCATCTCACCGGGAACAATTTCTAAGTTGCCCTGAAGTTCTGACCAAAAGTTTGGATTTCTTTTATAGCGCTATTACCCTTCTGTCGGGTGTTCGAGAGATATCTCTGCGAGATAACTTAGTTTGTTTAGAACTGTTGCGAGTTTGTTGTGATCAGCAACAAACTTTTTAGATGTTTACGTTGTTTGGGCCTTCGCGAAGGATACATACGTTAAGAAGTTTTGCGTATTTTATAGTTGCGAACGGACTGTTAGGTCTTCAAAGAAAATGACTTTATCGAGGAAGGTATTTGTATCAAAAAACTATTCTCCGGGCGTCTGCGACGTCTCGCAGTGCCGAAAGCTGGTTTCTATTTTATATGCCGCGTTTCGTAATGGAAACGTTTGCGGGCTCGAAGATGTTTCGCTGTGTTGCGGAGGTTTTGTCTTAACCTTGCTTTGCAGGAACACTTTGGTTTGTTTGCAGATATTCACAATTAAAACTTACATTCTTGTTTGGATGTTAAAAAGTTTTATGATTTGTGCTAGAGCAATTAGGACCGAGAGGTCGCGTAAGTTGTTTCCCCAAAACGAAGCGTTTTTCGTTACGGTGCTTTGTGAAGTGTTGACCCTCCGAGATTCGTACGGCTTCAGGAGCTCTGTTACGAGCGTTTTCTTACATGTCGGATTTTGTAGGAAACTTGCTTCAGAAATAGTGTGAATCGTGAGAATACAGAACTTAGCCGATTTTCGACAAGTTGCATTATCCGTCGAATGTATTGGCTCGGTGTGAAGGTTGTATTCGTCCGTACAGCCACGTAGCGTTTGTCGAGCTTGATATGCCAAGTATGCCCGTGGTTACAGAAAACGTTTTTCCGTTGTAGGTTTGATTTATACAACAAAAGTTTCGTATAAACTTTTCTTTGTATGGAAGTTGTTTCTTTTTTTTTTACTCGAGGGAGACAGAGCCTAAGAAGCTCGATGCAGAGCTCGTGCGGAGTCGCTTGCAGGGCGGTTTCATTCCGGGATGAAAATCGGGAGGAATAAGAGCGGATGCTCGTGAACCGAAGGGCTAAAGAGTGAGATCTTTCAGATCGTGGCGTGAGGAAGCAAAGTTTAGATTGGTCGCTCAGTGCCGGATCGTATAGCTTGGTTTTCGCTATAAGGAAAGTAATTTTTGCAAAACCTGTTACGTTTATTTTTGAAAGTTACTTCGTTATGACATGATCCTGACTATACAAAGGATTTCTCGCGTAACTAACGGGCGATGAATTTAGTAAATCGGCACGACGCATTGGGTTAACAATGTTTCCGAATATTTTTCGAGAAACCTTTCCGCTTAGGTTTTGATTCTTCAGTGATAGTTTTTCGGAGTCACTCGTGGAGTTTTACAAAAAGTTATTTCACCGAGATCTAGTCGCAAAATGTTGTAACGGGTTTCTCGGATGGAATGAATCACATGATCAGCAATAGGATCAGTCGGCGAACATTGCCAAACTATACGATTAACTCGAGATATTTTATAAAAACCGCTAAAGACTTGTTTTCTCGTAAAACCTCGAGTAAATCATATAAAACGGCAACGGTTAAATGAAACACCGAAAACTGCCAAACTTTACGATTAAATCGAGATGTGTCGTAAAAACGGCATCGTATCAGGAAACGATATCATCTAAAGTCGTAAAACGGCTAAATCGCAAAATGGTTCGGAAAGTCCTAAAACGTGATAAAAGCCTACTCACGACTTTAGACAAGATCCATCCCAAAGATATGATGACGGCTTACTCATTATTCGCAGGAGTGGGAAAATGTTAAGTCTGAAGATAAAATAGAAGTTTTCCGAAGAAAAATGGAAAGATCGAGATAAATGGAAGATTTCCAATAAGCGCGAATCAGGGCAGAAAAGCAAAGACCAACCACCCAAAGAAGGAGTATATAACAAGAAGGTCGAGGACAAGAACAAGGGCCGATTTTCAGAGCTTTCATTTTAGAACTTTTACAACCTTTCTAGAATTAGAACTCTCTGCACTTAGAAACTTAGGCCTTTTTCTCGACAAGTTCGGTTTCTATGAGTTGCGCTCAATTACTAGACAAACTCTTCCAGGCGGTTCGATCTCTTGTCCCGCTCTATCAATTGAACTACGTTCGGCTTGATCCTTAAAAGGGGTATGTAGGCAGCCTTTCATAATGTTCAGTTCGAAATCAATCGAACCCTTTTTTCTTATCTTTTTCATCTTTTGTTATCGAGCTGCGACTCAACTAGGTTTAGGTTTGTATGTTGCTCAAACTAGGTAACTCTCTGACGGCCCCTGCGGCCAAAGACTTTATAATCTCTTTGTAATGATCGTAACCCTCTTACGCGAATTCGAAATAAGATCTATTTTATTTATATATTTGTTTTATCATGTTTTTCATATTTTCCGCATTTATTTGGTTACTTGTCATTCGCGCTCGCAGAGATCCTGGTCCTCTGGGAAAATAGGGTTTTCCTAAGTTTCCTTATTTTACGGAAATCGACAGTGCGAATTTCTGTTCCCACAGCTTGGCTCTAGAAGTTTGGGGGGGGGGGGGTACGATTACTCTAGCTCATAGCCACAAACCGCTTGATCAAAACGATGTCTGGATATATGAAACACAAAGTCGCAGCTCGAAAAAACGCTGGTAAAACAACTCAAGCAGCGACTACTCCTATAGCCAATGCTCATGCAAACGCTGTACTACTTAACAAAATTAAAAACCTAATCGCGAGTTTTTGCCACAGAAGGAGCAACAAAACAAGCTCGCGATTTCTCTCTCTGAACACAAAGGGCAAAGATAAAATCTATCGAACCCCGTAATATTTTTCTTATTTCCGAGTTGGATGAATCTCATTACGTATGGGTTGACCAAAAGACGTTTCCCGAGAACTTTTCGTAAAAATAAAACTTGATCTCCCAGAAACTGCATAAAAACCTTAGGAAACTTGCGAAAAAGGCCCTAGGTTACTCGCGGAAAAACTCTAGGTTACTCGCGGAAAAACCCTAGGTTACTTGCGGGAAAAACCCTAGGTTACTCGCAGAAAAACCCTAGGTTACTCGCGGAAAAACCCTAGGTTACTCGCCGAAAAACCCTAGGTTACTCGCGGAAAAAAACCCTAGGTTACTCGCGGAAAAGCCCTTGGTTACTCGCGGAAAAGCCCCAGGTTACTCACGGAAAAACCCTAGGTTACTCGCGGAAAATACCCTAGGTTACCTACGAAAAAAACCTAGGCTACTCGCTGAGTTGGACGATACTATCCAACACGCCAAGACGGTAAGTTGACCAAGCAACCCAGCTCATCCCCTCGGGCTTTCTCCTCGCCCTCGAGGTACTGACTTTTCCCCGAGGGTCCGCACCATCCAACTTTTCGTCTCATCTCAATCAGAGTCTCCGTTACGATTTTACGACGAAAAAACAAATCAGATCGACGAATCGAGACTGTACTCATCGACTCGCCAGTGCAAGAGTTGGACAAGCTCGACAGATCGAAACGTTTGTACCTCAAATCTCGATCGAAACACTTTTCGTTTCGTCCCAATCAGAGTAACATTTGGAACTTTACGATAAAAATCACAAAGACTTGTTTTCTCAGTAGAAATTTGAAGCGATCGTCTAAAAAACAGCAACGGTTGACTCAACACCAAAGTTGCCTAAACTATACGAGATATTTGAACTCTCTAAACGTAATTTGTTTTTAGGAAATTCTGCCACGTTAAGTTGAAAACATCTAATCATAAACGTGTAATGGATTTTTCAACAGTATACGAAGCACACCTACTTAGTTATGTAAAACCAGCAGTACGAAGAAACAAGAACATAAATTCCGATGTTGAAATCCATTCTCCACTCCGATATTCCTGTTGGTATTTTGTCAAAGACCGATTCATATGAAAATAAGTCAAAGGACGAAGAACGAAGAAGAGGTACTCCCAAATCATCGATAAAACTATGGTATGTCTGATTTGAAAATTTTATTAGACTTCTAGTTTCTCGTAGGCAAGGAATAAAAACGTCTTGTAAACTGCCGTAAAACTTAGGGAACTTGGAAATTAGGGGATAGTCTAGCATGCTAAGTCGTAGGCAATTTTTGTCTATCTTGATATATTGTTCTCTAACTGTTCAGGCATAACTCGCAAACTCATCCAATCTCTCGTTCAACCGAGAAACGATCACCACACATTCGAGCATACGCATCTCATTTCCTAAAGAAAGAAGTAACTAGAGAAACTGACGTCGTCTTAAAACCGACTCGTTCCTAATTTTTTTTTGTAAAACAGACATACTCCAAGTCATCATCAATCCACCATGGTCTTTAATCGACCCAGATTAACGATCATCCCAATCTTTCAAAAGAAATTTATCTGTTTTCTTTCGTCTAAAAAAAGGGAGAGAGTAGGTGCGTATACTATACTCGTATACTCCCATAATTCAAAAAAAAAATTTCCTTGCATCAAGAAAACGCTTTCTATAAAGAAAACTCTCGCAAAAATAGGTGGAAAAATATTCGGACAATGCAACGCCTCGTCAAAATCATCTCAAAAGCAAACGACAATCTAAGATTCGTCTAAACGCTAAGAACTGATCCAAACCATCTGGTAAATAACCTCGAGGCTATACAGCATCTCTCATCGCAATCATGCGTTTAGAAAACCCATGCCAAACTTCAGAGTGAAACTCGATGATTTGACGAAGTCATATAGATCTTTCCCAACTTGATAAAACAGGTTTCGTATAAGAGTCAAAAAATTATACGAGAAATCTTTAGGCATCAAAGCACTGCTCTCATTTTCGGTTGAACCAAGTGAGTCATGAAATAATATCAAGAACATTTGCGACAAAGAAAAAGCGAGAACACTAGAAGCAGCAATAGAGAACACGTCCTCCCTGGTCGTCGACTGATCCAATTGCTGGTCAAGTGATTCGTTCTGCTCAAGAAACCCGCTAAATAGTTTTGCGACTAGATCTCGGTAAAATAACCTTTGGTAAAACTTTGTGAGTGACTCCAAGAAACTATCACCAAAGAATCAAAAACAAAGCGGAAAGGTTTCTCAAAAATTCGGGGAAGCATCGTTATTTTGACATCTACATACGTCGCGTCAATTTACTAAATTCGTCGCCCGTTACTTATGTAAGAAATCCTTCGTATAGTTGAAGACCTTGACATATGAAGTACCTTTCGAAAGTAAGCATTACATGTTTTGCGAAGAGTACTTTCCATATAGCAAAGCCATACAATCCGACATTGGACAACCAATCTAAAACTTTGTTTCCTCGCACCACGATCTGAAAGATCTCATTCTTTATCCCCACGGCTCACGAGCATCCGCTCTCATTCCTCTTGATTACATTTGAGAATGAAACCACCCCGCAACTGATTCCGCACGGCCTCTTGATTGAGCTCCTTAGGCTTTGTTTCCCTCGGATAAAAAAGAAACAACTTCCATACGAACAAATGAGAGATTATACGAAACTTTCATTGTATAATCATAACCTAAAACGGAATAAAGTTTTCTACGACCATGGACATACTTGGCATACACTACAAGAAAAATGCGTTTTAATAGCAGACCATGATAGCGTTTTTTCACTTTCTACTATGGTTGACATATCTGTTAGTTTTAGATAGCGTTTGCATTTTTGGAAACGCTATGATAGAACATCATAATTGGAAACGCTATGATAGCGTACATTTAATAGCACATAAAGTAATAAACGCTATAATATCATATTTTTTGAATCCCTTAACCCTAAACAAACTTCTGAACCCTATACTCTAAAAAGCAAAATTTAAACACTAATACACTAATAATCTTTATAATATTTTATAACTTAAACTCCAAATCTTAAATATAAAATTATAAACTTAAATATTTTTAAATTAAACACCAAACCTATATACATTAAATCCAAACCCTATATCATACATAATCTCTAAATCTAAAATCCTAAACTTCATATTTGATAGTTCTAAAATTTTAATACTAAAAAATACACATTAGAACCAAAATAGATTTATTATATGTATAGTCACATAATTTCAACACAAAACCTCAAACTTTTTTTATCAAAAAAAAAATCTTAAACTCTTAAACCCTAAACAAACACAATAAACTTAAAACCATAAAATTTGAATTCTATTTGTTTTAACATAAACAAAAAACTACCAAATAAATTTATGACAAAATTATAAACTTAAATCTTTCAAAACTTAATCTCAAACCATATATCTATTTCAAAACTATAACCAAAAAGCCTAAACCACACATTTTGACATATATGATAGAACATTAGACCTCAAACTTTAAAATTTTTTTTTTCTATAATATATATTTCAAACTATATACAATATTTCAGATTTGCATTATACATTTCAAAACTAAAAATAAATAACTAAATAACAAACAACAACAAAAAATCATTATAAATAAATGAAAAAAACAATTTTTATTAGTTTTATTTTTGGGCCTTTGATTAATTTTGATCCAAAGGTTTAAAGATATTATTGGTGATCTTAGTCCTTCTTTCTTATTGGTTCATTCTTTAAAATTTGGATTAATATTTCTGACCATTGATTACTTAAGATCCAATGGCCAAGATTGTATCTTTTCATTTCCCTTCCTCAAGACTGTATCGATCTCTATCTCTTTCTATGTATCATTCTTCTCATCTCTCTCACTATCTCAAAAACACACACACACATCTCATGTAACCCATATCTCCTTTCTATGTATCATGTCTCTCCTCATATCTCCTCTCTCTCTCTCTCTCTCTCTCACACACACACACGAATCTGAAGGTGGAGCCAAGCCCAGCGACTCTGGATCTGAAGATGCTGGACGACCGTCTCTTCTATTCGCCACCGTTCTCTCTTACCACCACGACTCACCTCTCTCTCTCTCTCTCTCTCTCTCTCTCTCTCTCTCTTTTAAATCTAATATTTTTGTTCTTGTTAGCATATGTGGTGGTCATTGAGTTTGAGGCTAGGAGTGGATGGAGGATCTGGTGGTTTTGAGCAGAGGTGGTGGTCATTGGGCTTGCGGCGAGGAGGCGATAGAGACTCTGGTGGTCGCGAGCAGTGGTTATCATGGGGCTTGCGGAGTTGATGCGACGGCGAAGATGGTGGTAGGCCGGTGAGGATTGAAAGATGTAGAAGACGATAAAGATGGTGGTGGTGCGGCGGCATACGTTTAGTTAGTTATTAATTAGGTTAAGCTTGGTTTAGGTTTTTGGTTTATTTGGTTTAGTACCTTTTGATTTAAAAATATTTATTTTTATATTTTTGTAACCAATTTAATTGTAAATCATTTAAATAATAAAGAAAATTTAAATATATAAATTATTTTATATTATAATTATTTTTTAAATAATTAAACAAAAAATAATTCTAAAATAATTAAATTTTAATGTAAATAATAACAAAAAAATCATGCTATTAAAGACTCTTTAATTGCATACAAAAAAACGCTATAATATATGCTAATAAAATAGCAGTGCAAAAAACCGCTATCTAAAGTGTTTGACCTATTATGACGGGCGATGATACAGCGCTTCATAAACCGCTATCATATTGATAGATAGCGTTTTTCGTCCGCTAATAAAAGTCATTTTTCTTGTAGTGATATCAATCTCGACAAACACCACTCGGCCCATGTCCAATCACGCTTCACTTCGAAGCCGAGCTATGTTACATCCCTTTTAAGGATGGTTCTAACCAACTCGACCTTATTATTAGCATGAAAGTGTCGTGGTCTAAATCCTCTACCAACTACGTGCTTGGCTATGCGGTAGAATACAACCTTCACGCCAAGTCAAAACATTCAAAGGATAATGCAAACTTGTCGAAATCGACTAAGATCTGTATTCTGACAATTCACTCTAGTTCTGAAGCGAGTTGCTTACAAAATCCGATGTGTAAGAAAACACTCGTAACAGAGCTCCTGAAGCCGTACGAGTTATCCTTAACATATATGAAAAATATCTCGGAAGGTCAACACTTCACAAAGCACTGTAATTAAAGACGCTTCGTCTCAGGGACAAATTTACGCCACCCCTCGGCCCTAATCGCTCTAGCATAAATCAAACTACTTAACATCCAAACATGAACATATGTTTTGGCTGCGAATCTCCGCAAGCAAACCAAAGTATTCCTGCAAAGCAGGGTTAAGACAAAACCCTTGCAACACCACGGAAGATCTTCAAGCCTGCGAGCGTTTCGAACACGAAACGCGACAAATGATAGAAAAACAAATCTTCGGCATAGCGAGATGTCGAAGACGCCTGAAGAACAATATTTCGACAAAAATACCTTCCTCGATAAAATCACTTTCTTTGAAGAACCAACAGTCCATCCGCGGCTAAAAACATACAAAACTTCTTAAGATACGTATCCTTCACGAAGGCCCAAGCATCGGTAACATCTACCACCTAAGTTTGTTGCAGATCACAACAAAATCGCAACAGGAACTTAAATTATCTCACAAAGATAGCTCTCATACACCCGACACAAGGGTAATAGCGCTATAAAGAAATCCAAATTTTGGTTAGCACCTTCAGGGATGCTTGATTCCGACCAGACAAGTCGTATAAGCAGAGAACCTATCGCGGACTTTAAATCGGTACGGAATTAGGTTAAAATCGCAATAGGCAAAACGAACGCCGATTAGTCATCGCAAAGCCTTAAAACCGAATGTAGTCTTACCTTAAACCCAGCACACTGGTCTCTAACGTCTCAAGGCATGAAATGAGATCCTAAAGGCATGTCTCTTCGTCCATATCTAAACGCTCACGAGATTCTAAACATCCTAAAATGAGGAAACGAATAGGACGATCTACTAAAAAGAGTTAGACTATGAGATGACAACTCGTATTCTTCCCTCCACATTCATGCGAATACAAACTTGCTCTTAAAATGCAAAACACAATTTAAAAAAAAAGGCCGCAAAGCAGCACATACTGAAAGCTGCATACGGCCAGTCCAAAAATATAACGGCCACACTTGGTCGAAGCAAACAGCCTACAAGGAAAGTCTCGAGGCTGATAGAAAACATCATCGATATCGCCATGTTCGATATTCTCTACGCATAACTAGACTGTAAAGGTCTCACTGGAAAACAGGTCATACGAATCTTAACTCTGAGACAAACTACGAAAGGCTTGATCCTTACAAGAGGGTACGTAGGTAGCCTTCACTAGGCGCAGCCCTAATCCTACCGCTTTTCATTCCAATGAGAGTGAGAGGACCACTTTCAATGGAACTTTTCAACCATCAATTCTGCCTAACTTGCCTAATTTGCCTAAAATTGTCTAACCACTCGCTACAACATCACGCTAGAATCTCAATGTTCTAACGAGCAGGCGGGATTACTGTTGGGGTCAAAATCGGTCAGGACGGAATCAATGGCTAAAAGTCCCGAGAAAAGCATACAAGAAACTATAGATTTTCTATGAAGATTTGAGATAACGGAAAACTCGTATCAAAGTATGAAATAATTAAAAAACCTTGTTGGGATCAAAATCGGTTACGACGGAATCAACGACCAAAACATTCTACAAAGTTAAAAATAGGTTTTAAAGATACAAAAAAGCTTCGAGAACAAATCTAAGGACTTCCGGAACAAAGGAATTCTGCAAACTTAACAATCGTCATCTTGGAAATCATCAGAAAAATTAAATAAATTAAATTAACTAAACATGGCCGTAACGTCCAAACTCCCCGAAACGTTAAAGCCATTATTGAGGTCGAAAATGGTAACCTCGAGATCAACGTCTACGATTATTTCTCCTCATATTCTCCGAGATTCTCTCGGGCCGAGAAAACGAGAAACTATCGAAACCGAACAACCAACCAGCTCGCCTGTTGGCGAACTGAACCAACCAGTCCAGCTCGCCAACATGTGAGCTGGACATGCTCGACAAGCTCGCCTGTTGGCGAGCTGAACCAACCAGTCCAGCTCGCCTATTGGCTAGCTGAACCAACCAGTCTAGCTCGCCAACAGGCGATCTGGCCATGCCCGACCAGCTCGCCAATAGGTGAGCTGGCCATGACCGACCAGCTCGCCTGTTGGCGAGCTGAACCAACCATTCCAGCTCGCCAACAGGCGAGCTGGCCATGCCCAACCATCTCGCCTGGTTATGAGCTGAACCAACCAGTCCAGCTCCCCAACAGGCTAGCTGGTTGTGCTTGATCGGCTCGCCTGTTAGTGAGCAGAACTATACCATCCATGCCCCTCGACTCGATCGTACTCTGAATTGTGATCGGAATATCTCTCGTTTCGTCTTGATCCGTCTTTCCGTTGGAGTTTTACGATAAAAACCGTAAAAGGCTAGTTTTCTCGTAAATTATTGAGTAAATCGTATAAAACGGCAACGGTTAAAAAAACACCGAACATTGCCAAACTATATGATTAACTGGAGATATTTTATAAAAACCGCTAAAAACTTGTTTTCTCATAAAACCTCGAGTAAATCGTATAAAACGGCAATGGTTAAACGAAAAACCGAACACTGTCAAACTATACGATTAACTCGAGATGTGTCATAAAATGGCTAAATCGGAAAACGGCTTGGAAAGTCCTAAAACGCGATAAAATCCTACTCACGACTTTAGAAAAGATCCAGCCCACAGATATGATGACGGCTTACTCATTATTCGCAGGAGTAGGAAAATGTCAGCTTTGAAGATAAAATAGAAATTTTCCGAAGAAAAATTAAAAGATCGAGGTAAATGGAAGATTTCCGATAAGCGCGAATCAGGACGGAAAAGGAAAGACCAACCGACTAGAGAAGGAGTATATAAGCAGAAAGTCGAGGACAAGAACAAGGGACGATTTTCAGAGCTCTCATCTTAGAACTTTTACAGCCTTTCTAGACTTAGAACTTTTTGCACTTAGAAACTTAGGCTTTTTTCTGGACAAGTTTGGTTTCTATGACTGGCGCTCAATTACTAGATGAACTCGCCCAGGCAGTTCGATCTCTTTTCCAGCTCTATCAATTGAACTACATTTGGCTTGATCCTCGAAAGGGGTACGTAGGCCGTCTTTCATAAGGTTTAGTTCAAAATCAATCAAAACCCTTTTTCTTATCTTTTTTTGTTATTTGTTATCGAGCTGCGACTCAACTAGGTTTAGGGTTTTATGTTTCTAGAACTAGTTAACTCGCTGACGGCCCCTGCGGCCAAAGACTTTATAATTTCTTTGTAATTATCGCAACGCTCTTACGCGAATTCGAAATAAGATCTATTTTCTTTATAAATTCGTTTATCATGTTTTGCATATTTTCTGCAGTTATTTGGTTACTTGTCGTTGGCTCTCGCAGAGATTAAGGTCCTCTGGAAACTTAGATTTTTCCTAAGTTTCCTTATTTTACGGAAATCGACAGTGCAAATTTCAGTTCCCACAGTGATCTCAACCTCTGCCTGAAAAAAAAGAGAGTGACTTTTGGTCGATGGCGATCCCAACCACCATTCTTTTTGATTACCCATCTCAAGCAGGAGTATGAAAAAATGGAGGCGTTTCAGCTCATGAAAGACGGTGGTGGAGGTTGATGTGGTGGAGATGGAGGCTTAGGTGGTGGTAGTGTTGCGTTTTGTTGCCACCATTGTTGTCCATCGTAAGGACCCAGCTGAGAAGAACAAAACATTCTAAAACTTAAGCCTCCATGTCATAGTAGACAATGTGATGTATTGTGATATTATAATGATTTACACTGAGAGGCAGTTTTCATGTTTTACTAACACCGAGAGACAGTTGTTGCTACTGGGAAACTTTTGGTGTGAAAAGACCCAATTTGTCCTCTAAATTTGTCAACCCCCCCCATTTGGGATTTAGTTAGGAACATTGTTTGAATAGAAATTTGAATTTTGAAAAGAGAAAATAATACAATAAGAGATAAGAACCTAGGTGGGATCTAACTAGGGTTAAGAAATGGGGGTTGGTTAATGGTAAGAAGTCACAACTTCTGTCTTGTTAGTCTTTGTAATCGAAAGAAAACTCTTATCGAAATAGGGAAATAAATTTTACCGAGAAAAAGAAAGAAGATTCCGGAGTTAAAAACCGAAGAGTCCTTTTGATCCGCCGCAAGAACACGGGAGAGTACGATGGTGATATCTTGCATATTTACATGATTTTAGCCATACATTCTTGTACATTTTAATAATATAGATTAGGAATTAGGCATCATGAGGTCCATTTTTCATGCATGCATTGTCCTTATCAGGTGTTGGAGAGTGCTAGGGAGTGACTGAAGATGTTTGGGAGCGTTGTGATCCGAAAAAGGGTGAAAGATCAACTAGGACTGAGGCCTTAGAGAAATATTATGTTGCTAATATTTTGTGGAGACACGGAAAATTAAGTTAGCTTTCCAATGGAAGTGGTTTCAAGTCATTTGAAGCTATATTAGAGATGTTATGATCGATTTACTAAAGGCATATCAACTCACCCGGGTTGGCTCACCCGGGGTCGACTACCCGCTCGTTTTGGACGAGCTTGAGCGATTGAGGAACATACCCGGGGTGAAGCACCCGGATGGAGACCCCGATCCGATTGGTCGTGCCTGGGAGATGGAGGGGGATACTCGGGGTGAGGCACCCGGGATGGAGACCCCGCTCGGATTGGTCGATGGAGGAAGAAACTGGTACCCGGGTTGAGCTACCCGAGTTGGACCACCCGGGTTGAGCTACCCGGGTAGAAATCATATTAGTTGAGACTTAGTGATTTACAGGGCTATTTTGGTCATTTCTTTTGTGTTTAAGGGTTTTCAAGCCCCATATAAATACTGTTGTATCTCCCAATTTGGGATTATCTTCTTTTCTCTCTAAGAACACATAAACCTCTTTAAAGAAAGTTTGAATCTTGAATCATTTTCCATCTATATTCTTTGTGTTTGTATGATTATTTTGCTCTCTAATCATGTTTAACCTTGAATCATCCTTGGTTTTTGGGTTATTCATGTCTATTAGTGAGTTAATTAGTCTAGGATTCATGAGCTAGAATGATTAAGAGTGATTAGTGAAGATCTAGGGTGTTTAGTGGTAGATTTACTTGTTTCCTTGCTTGTTGAGGGTTCTCAATGCTATGTTAGTCTTGATCATACTAAAATATACCTCCAGGAATTTTCTGCCCACATGATGTATGATGAAATGCCTGAACCAACTCTTCAATGCTTTTAGCTTGCTTTGCCAAAGAGATTTGATGTCAAAGGTGCTAGGATTGCTATTAGACTTATTCTCAATGATTGCTTTAGTAACATTCAACCAAACAGATTTGATGCTTGAGTTGTTTTAGCAAATGAGCATTCATCTAGAGCTAGAGCTTGCTTAGTGTTTTGTCTAGGCATAAGGAAAGTGTTTGATCGATAGCTTGCCACCTTTAGATTGGATCTCATCACCCAAGATCCAATGCCTAGCCCCATGATTCCTCTTGCTTCATATTGAAAAACAAAGATAATTACTTCATTGCATTTCTAGTCTAATTCTTACTTCACATCACTTATTGGTTGCATTTAGCTTAAGCATGAACTTGCATTTCCTTTGCTATAGAATCACCTAGGATTGGTTTGACAATCTTTTATACTACAAATTTTTGTTAGGGACCCTTGAATAGTTCTAACATCAAATTGGCGCCGTTGCCAAGTTCTAGATTGATTTTGACATTGAGATGTGGTCTTTGCTTGAGACTAAGTTTTATTTTCTTTTTGATAGTTACTGATACTCCTTCTTACTCTCCTTTTGAATCTCAGGTGTATGAACTTGAGGAGCAAAGGTCCATGAAATTTAGTTCCTGCAGGTGAAGACATTTGAGCTGTTGAAAGAGAGATTGTAAGAAATGGAGCACAATCAGAATAAGCCTCATGATGGCGTGGCTCAAGGAGCTGCAAACCTTAGGCCACAACATTCACACCGCCAGGCTAGAGCCATTGGAGCCTATGATCAACCTCACATTCATGTTCATAGATTGGGAACCAGCTGTGGAGAACAACAACTTTGAGATCAAGTCAGGACTGCTCAACACCATAGAGAACAACAAGTATCATGGCCTTGCTTTTGAAGATCCTTTTGATCACTTGGAGAAGTTTGATAAGTATTGTGGCTTGTTCAAGACCAATGGTGTTTCTGAAGATGCCTTCAAGCTAAAGCTGTTCCCTTTCTCTTTAGGAGACAAAGCACACCACTGGAAGAAGACTCTTTCAAGTGACTCCATCACTACTTGGGATGAGTGCAAGAGAGCATTCCTATACAAGTTATTCTCTACCTCCAGGACAGCTAAGATCAGGAATGAAATCTCTGGATTTCAACAAGAGAATCTTGAGAGCTTTAGTGAAGCATGAGAGAGATTCAAGGGCTACTGGTCTCAACGCCCACATCATGGCTTCTGAAAGGAGAGCTTGCTTAGCACCTTTTATAGAGTCGCTCTACAACAGTGCAGGAACAGGCTTGAGACCGCCAGCAATGGTTTCTGTTGGGAAGAACTGAGGAAGAGGCAGAGTATTTGGTAGAGAAAATGGCCAAGAGTGACTTTCCAAGAGAAGCTAGACATGCTTATCAAAGAGAAGGCTAAGCAAGTGCAGATGAAATCTGTTGGGGACCAGAAACAAAAGCAGCCTGCAGGGATCAAGGAGGTTGATGGTTTAGAAGGTCACGAGGAGTTGTGATTCATCAATGCTAATGGCACATGGTATACGAAAGAGCCCAACTTTCAATACCAAAACAACTACCAGAAAAGGCCGCTCTACAACAACCAACCAGGAGGTTGCAAAGCCAACCAGTCTCCTCAGACTCAAGGAGCTCTTCTCAAGCTCAAGCTATAGATTCAAGTGAGGACTCCATGTTCAAGAAACTCTTGGAATTTCAGGCCAGAAATGAGAAGACAATGGTTTATGAGTTCAAGAACATCCACACAAAGATTGATGGGAACTACTATGATCTCAACAACAAGTTCATACAACCTGCCTCTCACTTCCAAGCTTTGGAGAGTCAGGTTCCCTCTATGGCTTCATCTTCCAAGACCCCAATGGGAACTCTACCAGGGAAACCAGAAACGAGCCCCAAGGAGTCTTGTAATGTTGTCATCTCTACTACTTCTTCAGAGATTGAGCTGAGTGATCATGAGAAAGAGGTGGATGAGATTGAAACGAATCCCAAGGAGGCTAGTGTTTGGGACTTAGTTTGTGGAATTTGAGAGATTTGTTGTGGCCACAGCTGAAGCACTTATTGTGAAGGACGCTGCTAGGAAGGTTGAAACAACGAATCTGCAAAGAGATGAGCACAAGACTGAGAAACAAGTTGAGAAGAGAGCTGACAACAAGCTGAAATAGGTTAAGCTAGAGGAAACCACTGAGGTTAAGCTGTCACAATATGATAAGCTCCCTTTTCCACAAAGGGTTCTCACCAAAGCTCAGAAGAAGGTGATCTCCAAGTTCAGGGAAGATATTAGTGATTTTGGGATAAAGCTACCAGAGATCTACAATATGCAAGATGCTTATGTCCAGACGATGCTCATCAAGGACATTCTAGATCACCAAGCTGAGGTAGCGGAGCTTTTGGATATCTCCCTTTTGAAGATTGATCCACCAGTCTCTCCAAAGTCTCTCACTAAGCTAGAGTCTCAAGGGAAGTTCACATTGCCTTGCTCCCATGGTAAAATCACCATGAATGATGCTCTTGTGGATAGTGGTGCCAGTGTCAATGTGATCTCAATGGAAATGGTGGAGAGTCTTGGTATTGAAAGCATGGAGCGAAACACATCTTCTCTCATGTTTGGGGATTCATCTTCTACAACCCCTATTGGCCTCATCAAGGACATCCCTTTGAATATTGGAGCATGCACAATCCCTATAGACCTCACAGTCCTGAAGATGGCAACTGAGAAGAGAGTTCCTTTAATCCTTGGAACTCCATATCTCACAACAGTTGGAGCATGTATTGACTTCCCAAACAAGAAGGTCACACTCCTCAATGTGACCAAGGCTGTATCTTACCCAAAACAGTCTCCAATGAATGTTGGGTATTGTGAAACAATCACTTGTTAAGACCCATCCATTGAGAAGACCCAAGCTGAAGTGGATGTAAGTGAGAAAGAAGATCTTCCTGGAGAGTCTTCTCAAGAGTTGTGTGTAGAGCACCAGGAAAGTGCTAAAAGGGAGGGGGTGAGTGGAGCCACAAAGGCTGCTCATGACAAAAAAAGATAGTGAAAGAACCTCATCCTCCACCTCTTGACAAGATGCCACACACCCTCACTCTCTACCCAATGAAGCTTCTGTGGAGATTGGAATGATTCTACCATCTATTGCTCGTGCATGACCATCTGAATCCCTGAAAATACCATACTCATCCGGAATTAGTGAATTTAAATCAAAAGTAGGTGTTTGTACCTTGGATGGTGTTGTGGCAGGATCGGTTGGTGGTTGGAGATTGATATCGATTGATGGAGAGTGCTACATATCAGTCGATAGGACTGCATCGGGTTGGATCGCGTGCTATGAGTGTTGAGTTTGCTGACCTTGGAAACTTGATGACTGGAATGGGATTGTAGTGAATGGAAGAGTTGATGAGTGTTAGGCAGAGCTTGTTGGTTTGTAGGTCACAAACTGCTCCAACGGTGGCTAAGAAGGCTCTTCCAAGTAGTAGAGAAGTCTTGAAGTTGAGCTCGTTGGAGAGGACATGGAAGTCTGTAGGAATTAGGGTTTCTCCAATCTGTACCTCAAGATTTCGAACGATGCCTCCAGAGCTTTGTTGAGAATAATCCACAAAGATGAAAGTTTCTTCAGAAGGCTCGATCTTTAGACCTAGATGGTCTGCCATAAGCTTGGGTAAGATGCTAACTCCAGATCCTGTGTCACATAGGGCACGAGGGAACTCAACACCTCTGATGGAACATGGTATTGTGAACTTCCCTAGATCACTCTTCTTCTCCAGTGTTATCTTCTGCTTTAGACTGTCTCTGACTTGGTGAAACATTCTCTTGATGTCTTCTTCTGTCTCCTTGGTTTCTCTGAAGAACATCCACAATCTCTGTGAAAAATAGGCTTCTTCAAAGGGTTTCTCTTTGGGTATTCTGAGGACTCTTTTTCTGAAGCTTGACAACTCCTTCTCATTAGCTTCTCTTTTATAAGGCTTAGGTATCTTCTCTTTGCTTTTTCTGAGAACTCTTCCCTGAGTTTCCTTTTCTATCTCCATGGACTCAAAGATATCTGTGGGTCTCTCTTTTAGGGCTGCTGTAGGGCTTCTGGTGGTGTAATACTGCTCCCGGAAAGCATCAATACGAATCAGGATTATAAATCTAAGGATGTCTTAACGAATTTCTTGCAAATATATGAGAACTTCAATCCTTAGACAAATCTATAGCTGTCGCTAGTTAGACTCGTCCATTGATCTGATTGCCAACAATATCGATCGATGTTGCTATCGCAGTGTTGATCGATATATGTTGCCGTCGATCGATTACTCTATAGGAGTATCGACCGATATAGCATCGGATCGAATTGAAACTTTGTTCACCCAAGAATTTCTATTAGACCGCCAATCGCACGTGCCTAATAGAATCTGAGCTTAGCCAAATGATTTCAGGATAATGACTATTAGATTAGTCACTCCATAATCATACTTCTAGGTAGCTAATCTAGAGTAAGCATTAAGGTTCATTTGGATAATGAATATAACAACTCAACACTCCATAGTTGGGGCTAATCCCTCATAAATATTTGAACCTTAAATCTAACAAATGAATCTACTCAGACATAGCCAAGTGATTTATTGCAAAAGAATAAGATGAAAAGAAAATACTTTATTTCTAAGTATAGAATAGTAAAAGATTACAAAAACTTAGATCCCCCTTTTCTAAAGCACTTAGGCATAACTATAAATATGAGTACAATTAGGTTAAAAACTCATCAGGGGCAATCTTGTAATTTGGGGAGAACTTGGGCTTCAAGTCGGCCAAGTAAATCTTGCTCATCACGCTTCGTATCGATCGATAGTACATGGTGTACATCGGTCGATGGAGTATCTCGACTTCAACTTCTATTGAAGCGTCATCGATCGATTACACAAGGTGTGTATCGATCGATATGTGTCTCTTATTGTCGGATCTTCATAGTCATCTTGGAAAACTCTCCTTTAAGCTCCATAAGGCACTTAAATCATCACTTTGCTCCAAAATGCTCCTGAACCTGAAAACATACCTAATAGACTCCAAAACATAGATAATTATCATAAAAACATATCAATACCATGACCAAAAACGGGTCAAAATCATGGTATATCAGCGAACTAGTCTCGTCCCGACTAGTTCGTCCAACGACGAACTAAGCCAGCTGGCTTAGTTCGCCGTTGGGCGAACTAGAGGCTTCCCGGACAATTCGCCAACCGGCGAGCTGGACCGGTCCAGCTCGGTTCACCGTACGTCGAACCGACCATCCCGAGCCTCGATCTCCTGCATCCCCGATTCAATGCTTACGTCCTTCGACACAGTCGGGTTCTGAACCACGGTCGAAATGTCTCTCGTTTTGTCTCGATCCGACCTATCATTCGAGTTTTACGATAAAAACCGTAAAACCTTGTTTTCTCGAAAACAACTCGAGGAAATCGTATAAAACAGCAACGGTTAAACGAGACACCGAACATTGCCTAAACTATACGATTTATTCGAGATTTATTCGTTAAAATCATAAAAAACGCATTTTTACTAAAAATGTCGAGTAAATCGTAAAAAACGGGAATGATTAACCGAGAAACGAACGTAGCTAGACTTTACGATTAACTCGGGGAATTTACTAAAAACGGCATCGGATCAGGAAACGATCTCGTACAAGGTTGAAAAACGGATTTATCGCAAAACAGCCCGGAAGGTCCTAAAACACGATAAAAGCCCATCTGGCGATCTTAACGAAATCTAACCCGAAGATACGACAACATTTTGACAATTTACTCGCAGAAGGAAGATAAATGTCAAGTTTGAAGATAAGTGGCAAGTTTGAAGATAAATAGAAGATTTCCGCGGGAAAAAAGGAAGGATCGATATATATGGAAGATTCCCGATAAACTTGAATCTGGACGAAATGGAAAGATTAAACCGCCAAGGAGAGGAGTATATAAGCAAGGGGCATAGGGCAGAAGCAGGGACACGATTTTCAGAGCTTTCACCACCCAATTTAGCATTTAGGAATATTTTCGATTTCCGTAAGCGAGCTGCGTCTCAACTGGGATTTTCGGTCTTAGACTTCTAGAGTTAGGGATTTCGCCGACGGCTCACCCAGCTAAGGCCACTCTCGTTGCAGCAGTTCTTACACCGATTGGGAATAAAAACCTTCTTGCTCTCGATTTCGTTCATTCATACTTTAATTTTAAGTTCATCGTTTTTCTTAATTCTCGTTGTGCGGTTCTGCAGATAGTTGGATCCTCTGGAAACTTAGGGTTTACTCAAAGTTTCCTTATTTACGATTCATTGACAGTAGGTGAATTTCGGTTCCCATAACATGCAGCTTGACACACAGAAGCACGAGGTGTCACTGTATCTGCAACCAGCGCATGCGTATCGACACCCAGTGGCCCATGTGTCGCGATGCAAGCACTCCAATCATGCAGTAAGCCATCTGGTCGTCCAGGCAGGAGAGAGGTGTCACTTTTCATGAGTCCTGGCCATGCTGAAAGACATGTGGAGCACGAGGTGTCGCGACGCATGCCTCCGGAGCCATGCGAAGCGACACACGAGCTGCCACACGGCTTGCTTCTGATTGGTTGTTGTCTCCTATAAATAGACCACGACCCCCTTCCATTTCTTCACATCCAGACCACACCAAAGCCACTCAAAAACGTGAGAGAGAAAAAGAGAGACAGAAAGTTAGGGTTTCGATAGTTTCCGAGCTTTTTCGAGAGTTTTAGAGAGTTCTCGAGGTCAGTTCCCTATTGATTTTGAGTGAGTGCCTAGGGAAGGCTCTGTCCAAATCAATCCGTCCACTCTAGTATTATTCTCTGATGATGAAGAGGAGGTTCTGTCCCGGATCACTCGAAGTTTGTGGGAACCGAAATCCACCTACTGTCAGTAAATCGTAAATAAGGAAACTTCGGGAAAACTCTAAGTTTCCAGAGGAACCGGCTATCTGCAGAACCGCACAACGAAGATTAAGAACATGAAAAACTTAGGGTTTAAAAGAGAATAAATGAAATTAAGAGCAAAGAGGTTCTTATTCCGAATCTGCGTAAGAACTGTTACAACGAGAGTAGCCTTAGCTGTATGAGCCGTCGGCGAAATCCCTAGAAGTCTAAGAACGAAAAACCCTCGTTGAGACGCTGCTCGCTAACAGAAAAAAACAAATATTCCTAAATACTAGTTTTTGGTGGTGAGAGCTCTGAAAATCGTGTCCCAGCTTTTGCCGTATGCCTCCTGCTTATATACTCCTTCTTAGGCGGTTTTAATCTTTCCATTTCGCCTGAACCCGAATATATCGGGAATTTTCCATTTCTGTCGATCCTTCCTTTTCTTCCGCGGAAATCTTCTATTTATCTTCAAACTTGCCTTTTGTCTTCTGTCTGCGAGTAAACCACAAAAACGTTATCGTATCTTCGGGTTTGATTTCGTTAATATCGCGAGATGGGTTTTTATCGTGTTTTAGGACCTTTTGGGCCATTATACGATAAAAACCGTTTTACGACTTTATACGAGACCGTATCCTGTTCCGATGCCGTTTTTACGATTTTCTTGATGTTTTTTTATTAAAGATGCGTTTTTATGATCTTAACGAAAAATCTCGGATAAATCGTATAGTTTAGGCGATGTTCGGTGTCTTGCTTAACCGTTACCGTTTTATACGATTTCTTCGAGTTCTTTTTGAGAAAGCGGAGTTTTACGGTTTTTATCATAGAATTCGAACGATAACTCGGATCGAGACGAAACGAGAGAAATTTTGGCCGCGGTTCAGAATGTGACCGTGTCGAAGGACGTAAGTTTCGAATCGAGGATGCGGGAGATCCGGGAAATCTCTAGTTCGCCTGCTGGCGAACTAAGCCAGCTTGGCTTAGTTCTCCAGCAGGGGAACTAGTCGGGGAGTTCCTAGTTCGCCTGCTGGCGAACTAAGCCAGCAGGCGAACTAGTTGGAAGCTTCTAGTTTGCCTGCTGGCGAACTATGCCAGCTTGGCTTAGTTCGAAAGCAGGCGAACTAGTCGTGACTAGTTCGCATTTTGCGGCGGTTTCGGTTTTTCGCGGTTTTGTAAAACGATTCTCGAGTTTTATAAAACGACTTCTCGAGTTTTATAAAACGATCTTCGAGTTTTATAAAACGGCTTCTCGAGTTTTATAAAACGATCTTCGAGTTTGATAAAACAATCTTCGAGTTTTATAAAACAGCTTCTCGAGTTTTATAAAACGATCTTCGAGTTTTATAAAACGGCTTCTCGAGTTTTATAAAACGATCTTTGAGTTTTATAAAACGATTTCTCGAGTTTTATAAAACGATCTTCGAGTTTTATAAAACGATCTTCGAGTTTTATAAAATGACTTCTCGAGTTTTATAAAATGATCTTCGAGTTTTATAAAACGACTTCTCGATTTTTATAAAATGATCTTCGAGTTTTATAAAAATACTTCTCGAGTTTTATAAAACGATCTTCGAGTTTTATAAAACGATCTTCGAGTTTTATAAAACGATCTTCGAGTTTTATAAAACGATCTTCGAGTTTTATAAAACGATCTTCGAGTTTTATAAAACGATCTTCGAGTTTTATAAAACGATCTTCGAGTTTTATAAAACGATTTCGAGTTTTATAAAACGATCTTCGAGTTTTATAAAACGATCTTTGAGTTTTATAAAACGACTTCTCGAGTTTTATAAAACGATTATCGAGTTTTATAAAACGATCTTTGGGTTTTATAAGATGACTCCGAGTTTTATAAAACGACTTCTTGGGTTCTATAAAACGACTTCGATTTTTATAAAACGACTTCTTGGGTTTTATAAAACTATCCCTTTTGTATTTTTGCGGGGAATTTTGGCTATTGATTCCGTCGTACCGATTTTGACCCCAACAGTTAGCCCCCCAGCTCGTAAGAATCGTGGGGTTCTTGCGAGTGGATTGAGCTTGTTTGGCGAGTTTTGTAGAATTAGGCGGAACTTTAATAGCCAAAAGTCCAAGGGTGAATAGTAAAATTCTTCCCTAAAAGTATATGGAATGAGTTTCTCAAGTTAAGCACTCATTTTCCATAACTTGCCTAAGTCTTGAGAAGTTCTCTCTCTACTTCTTCCTTTGGATCCCTTCTCTTTCGACCGTCCAATATGTCTTCCGAATGGAAAGTTTCAGATCATGCTCATGCATCTATCTTTGATCCGAGCGACCTTGATACCTCGGGCGATTTTCCTCTTCCCAGCCCGATCTTTCAACGTTTTTTCTCGACCGAGGAGAAGTTTTCGGAATATTGTTTAGCCTTGAAGGCCATGAAGGTGCCGCCTTCGAGTTTTTGGGTTCCGAAGAAGGATAAACCTCGGAGGAGGGCAGTTGGTCCTAGTGCAAGCACTTCCGATTCCCTCAGAGATATGAGGAATCTCCGTGAAATTCCTGAGTCAATCTAGTTTTGCCTTCCCGTCCCAGGCCAGGATGTCGAGAATCCGCCCCTGGGTTATTTTTCATGCTATGAAGCTTTTCTGTTGAACTGTCAGCTTTGGTTCCCGATTCCTCGAGCCATTGTCGAGTTTTTGGATAGGTTTGACGTAACGTTCGGCCAATTACGTCCTGGCGGGTTACAAAACCTCGTCGGGATTTTGGTGTAAGGCTATGAGCGCGGGATATCCCTTAATGTGGACTATCTTTCAGCTATGCTGACATTCAAGGGAAGAAATGACGGCTTTTATTTAGCTCCTCGGCGGGACATGATGGTCATCGGTGGGCTTGCCTCGAATGAGCATGGTTGGATCGAGCGATTCTTGTATGTCAAAATTGACAGCGCGTCCGTGGAAGAGGACTGGTATTCTATTGACGTGATCTCCATATCCGTATATGTATAGGTTTTAACTCTTTTCGCTTGTTTTGCAGTGCCTACCCTCCACAGCTGCTCGAGGATTTCCCAGAGGTCATGAATCTTCTTCGTGGCGGCCCACTTCATTGGGGATACTTTTCTCCGAAAAGGGTTCGTCGTGCCGTTGCTTATTATTCATCTGGTTTTTCTCGCGATAGTCATACTGAGTTCGAGGCGGGTGATGATGCGGAGGAGTGGGAGAGATCTAGATCTCTGCAGGACAGAGAAGTTCCGATTGGTCGTGGTCAAGCGTTCGACGGTGATATCAATATCGAAGATCTTATTGACTTTTCGGCTCCGAATTTGACACGACTGAGACGCCACCCCGAGGGCCGGCCGGCACACCGTTTGCGAAGGCGTCGAGGCTTTTCAACAAGGTTTGTCTATTCTTTTGTCACTATGTATATATATCATTTTTTATAAAGGATGATTTTTCCGTTTTACAGGGTCTTCGCGTTATGAGCGAAGCGGTGAGCGTGAACAGCGCGGAACTTCGCAGAGCCGAATCTAGGGCTGCAGCGGCGGAGGCAGAGGCTGTTCGTATCAGAGAGGAGATCGATGCCAGTTTCTCTCGCGCCCAGGATTTAGCCGTCAGGGAAGCTACTCGTGTGAGAGAGGAGTATGAAGCGGAATCTCGTCGAAGCTTAGAGCTTTCCGATGTGATGGTTCGCCGTGCTCGTAGAGCGGGAAAAAGAGAGGTTTCTACTGAGTTCATGGCTCGCCGTGAGCGGTTCGTACCTCTTTATGCGGAATTTGAAAATCCGCAACGGGCGAATGGCGATTTCCGCGAGTGCCGGGGCGTAGCCGGGGTTTGCATCTTACCCAAAAAGTGGACTATTCGCATGAGGTTGAGGTTGCGAAGCAGACAGCACGTCTGGCTAAGCGAGAGAAGAAGAAGAACGAGTCCGTCAATCGCGGGAAGTGTATGTGGGATCTGTGGAGTCCCATTGTGGTGTCGCCGGATTCGGTCGAGGTTGGACCTGGGATTTCGGATGCGGAGGGTGAAGTTGATCAGTCTGCGTTCGATGACTTCAATGTGTGATGTTATTGGTTTTTTGATTTCGTCGTTGTTTTTCCGGAACTGGCCATTGGTGGCTTTGAATCCATGCCGTTGGACGGTGTGTATTCGAAGATTTTCTAATAAGAAAATATTTTCTAAGTATGAAATTCGTGTTTTGTTTTCGATGTAGAGGGAAGAATACGAGTTGTCATCTCGTATCTAACTCTTTGGTGTAAATCGTCTGATTTGTTAACTCTGGAGGTTTCGATTTTTGCGAGTGTTTAGCTGTTGGCGAAGAGACATGCCTTTAGGATCTCGATTCATGCCTTGAGACGTTAGCGACCAGTGTGCTGGGTTTAGGGCAAGACCTAGGATTACTTTTGGATTGAGGCTATGTGATGACTAGTTGGCTTTCGTTTTGCCCGTTGCGATTTTAACCTGACTCCATACCGATTTAGAATCCGCGATAGGTTCTCGGCTTATACGATTCGTATGGTTGGAATCGAGCATCTCACCGGGAACAATTTCTAAGTTGCCCGGAAGTGCTGACCAAAAATTTGGATTTCTTTTATACCGCACTATTTTATCCTAGTCGGATGTATGCGGACAGATAGGTCGATGCGTTTGTTTAGGACGGCTAGTGTGCTCGACGGGGCCAATCGCCGAGCGTTCGTGTTTTTATAGTCGTGGACGGACTTGGGGAAATATATCTTGAGAGTTTAGGCGACGTCTCGCTAGTTCTTTCCAAAAATATTTTGATATGCAAGTTTTATAAAAACGATTAAATAGTTGTTACTGCGGAATCGATTTTCCAGATGTTTGGACTTTTTTTTGCGTTTTCGATAGTAGCGGAGATATTCCAACTTTTTCTTTCTTAAAATTTTTGAAATTTGTTTGATTACAAAGTGAAAATTATTTTTTTAAAAAAATTGGGAGTATACGAATACTCGTATACTCACCCACTCCCCCCCCCCCGTTTTGGAAGAGGGGATAGCTTAACTCTTCTTTAGGCGAGCTGCCTACGTATTCCTTTTGGAAATCAAGCCATCTCGTAGTTCTGATTGTTTGCGCGAGTGTGCTTACTCGGCTGTCGCAGACTCCTCGATCACTTTAGTCGCTGAATCGACGAATTGGTCCGGGTTTGTCTCCTCCGGTTGGGTAGAAGCGATGGGTGCAGAAGCTTGTTGCTTCTCGGCCGTTGCTTCTTTGGGTCGTCTTCTGCGGGCGGTGGCGTGACCTTTGCCTGTTTTGGTTTCACGATTGCTACCGCCAATTGCCTCAGCTTATGTTCGGCCAGGAAGCAGGATCGTGATTGTCTTTGGCATCCCCAAATTGTTGCGACTCCCGTAGGTGTTGGGAATTTGATGCCTAAGTGATATGTTGACAGAACCGCCTTCATGGAATTTATCCAAGGCGTGCCCACGATCACATTGTAGATGTTGACGATTTTCGTCACTTCTTTGGCTGCCACCGGTAGCCGGATGGTTCCCAAGGTCATCAATGTCTCGCTGGAAAAGCTAGTCAACGGTTTTGGGATAGGTTCAAATTCTGAGAGTTCTATTCCCATACGTGCTAATGTGTTGCGGAAAATGACGTTGACCGTACTTCCGGTATCGACAATAATTCGAGCGACTTCTAGATCGCTTATCACCAAATCGATGACAAGGGGATCGGCATGCGGTTGGTCAATTCCACCGGTGTCAGCATCGTCGAACGAGATTACCCCTTTTGGAGATTCATCCGTCAGCACCTTCCAACTCGAGTCGGTTTCGGCTTTACGTTGGTAGTATTTGATTGACGAGACGGTGTCGTTGTAATATTGCGATTCACCGATAATCATGTTGATTTTTGGCGGTTAGCGTCGTTACCCTTCTCGTCTTCTCTTCGTCCGCATTTTTCGCCCGACTGGTTCCCCTGAGGTGGGGTTTCCGCTCGCGCGTTCCTGTCGTTCTTCCGAAGGGGATCTGAATCGCGGATGAGATCCTTTACACTGGATATCTCGGAGAGTTCTCCCGCGACCAATTTTGCGGCAAGTCTGGCGCCAAGAACTTTGCAGTTCACGGTGGAATGCCCACGGGTTTGGTGGAGGTCACAGAAAGTATTCTCATCGTAATTCAAAAGTTCCTCTTTTTCTGCTTTTGCTCGGACGCATTATCCTTCGCGGATGTTTTCGTTGGCTTATGCTTCTCAGACAGGATTTCAGTTTCCTCTTCGATAGTTATGAAGTCAGTGGCCTTATGGAGCGCATCCTGGATCGTCCGCGGTTTCTCGAGAGTTATCCACTTGCGGAATTTCGATTTATACGAGAGCGATTTCCTTAACGCATCGATGGCGGCTTTGTCGCTAATTCCGCTAACCCTAGCCATGACGAGTTTGAACCTACTCATCAAATCGCGGAGAGATTCGTCCTCTTTCTGCGCCAAGCTCCAGAGGTCGCCGTCGGAGGTTTCCGGGTTAATGAACATCGAATATTGCTTCAGGAACTCCGAAGCAAGTCGGCGGAAACTTCCGATCGAATTTCGTCTAAGTTTGGCAAACCATTCGAGCGCTGCTTCTTCTAGGTTTTCGACGAATAGACGGCAGTAGCCTGCGTCTTTTTCGTAGTCCTTGAGTTTGGCTCGACCCATGGTGATCTGGAACGCCTGTAGGTGCGCTTTGGGATCAGATGTCCCGTCGTAAGTTGGCACCTTCAGTTTTCCTGGATCGGGCAGCTTGACCTCGGTGATGCGAGCCGTGAAGGGCGTTTTCCGATATTCATACAGTAGCCGATCGATTTCGGGTGCGGCGCTGGTAGCGTGAATAATTTGAGATTTCACTGCTTTTACCGCTGCGGCCGTTTTAGTGATGTATTCACGGAGATAGAGAATCTTGGTCAGATTGCCAGCAGTTTTCTGACTTTGTCGGCGTTTGCTGCAAGTAACCAGAGATCGCTCCTCGGCAGTTTTTGCGTATCGCGCGAAGTCGAGTTCCCCCTCGTCTCCGGTAAAAGAACGTTCGGGAGAAGACTCCGGCAGAGGACTTCGAGTTTTTCTTCTCCTAGGATGGACGTCAGCGTCTTCGTCCGATGAATCGGCCTGGTCGCTTGTCTCCAGGTTATCCCTTTCGATGCCGTCGCCCTCGGTCTCCTGTTCGTGAGTAGGTGGTTTCTTCGATTCGTTTTGCGTCGCGTCAGGGTTTCTTTTCCGGAATCCTTTTCCGGTAAGTTACCCTGCTCGGTTCTGGGACGATCCGTAGGAGCGCCGAAATCGAGCCTCCTTCCGCGGATCTTAGTAGTTCCGCGGGGGTGAATTGCTCGGGTTTTTGCGGTTAGGGTTTCAACCCGTTTCGCGAGCGAACCAATGAGCTTTTTCTGCTCTTCCGATTATTTTTTTAAACTCGGAAAGCATCTTTTGATGGTCTCGGCGTTAGCGTTTATAGCGTTGGCCGCGGACGCATCTTGGGATGGTGGTGTTTCAACGTTATCTCGTTCTTTGCGAGTTTGGTTGTCACCAGTCATCGTTTCTTCGTTGGACATGTTGCGGCTTCGGTGTAAGATAGATCCGACCCCCCCTCTCTCTAGCGCCAAACTGTGGGAACCGAAATCCAAATACTGTCAATTAATCGTAAATAAGGAAACTTCGGGAAAACCCTAAGTTTCCAGAGGAACCGGCTATCTGCAGAACCGCACAACGAAGATTAAGAAAACGACGAACTTAGAGTTTAAAAGAGAATAAACGAAATTAAGAGCAAAGAGGTTCTTATTCCGAATCTGCGTAAGAACTGTTACAACGAGAGTAGCCTTAGCTGTATGAGCCGTCGGCGAAATCCCTAGAAGTCTAAGAACGAAAAACCCTAGTTGATACGCAGCTCGCTAACAGAAAATGGAAATGTTCCTAAATGCTTGTTTTTGGTGGTGAGGGCTCTGAAAATCATGTCCCAGCTTCTGCCCTATGCCTCCTGCTTATATACTCCTTCTTAGGCGGTTTTAGTCTTTCTGTTTTGCCCGAAACCGAATATATCGGGAATTTTCCATTTCTGTCGATCCTTCCTTTTTTTCCGCGGAAATCTTCTATTTATCTTCAAACTTGCCTTTTGTCTTCTGTCTGCGAGTAAACCACCAAAACGTTATCGTATCTTCGGGTTTGACTTTGTTAATATCGCTAGATGGGTTTTTATCATGTTTTAGGACCTTTCGGGCCATTTTACGATAAAAACCGTTTTACGACTTTATACGAGACTGTTTCCTGATCCGATGCCGTTTTTACGATTTTCTCGACGTTTTTTTATTAAAAACGCGTTTTTTATGATCTTAACGAAAAATCTCGGATAAATCGTATAGTTTAGGCGATGTTCGGTGTCTTGCTTAACCGTTACCGTTTTATACGATTTCTTTGAGTTCTTTTCGAGAAAGCGGAGTTTTACGGTTTTTATCATAGAATTTGAACGATAAGTTGGATCGAGACGAAACGAGAGACATTTTGGCCGCGGTTCAGAATTTGACCGTGTTGAAGGACGTAAGTTTCGAATCGGGGATGCGGGAGATCCGAGAAATCTCTAGTTCGCCTGCTGGCGAACTAGTTGGAAGCTACTAGTTCGCCTGCTGGCGAATTAAGCCAGCTTGGCTTAGTTCGCCAGCAGGCAAACTAGTCGGGAAGCCTCTGGTTCGCCTGCTGGCGAACTAGTCGTGACTAGTTCGCGTTTTGCGGCGGTTTTGGTTTTTCGCGGTTTTGTAAAACGACTCTCGAGTTCTATAAAACGACTTCTCGAGTTTTATAAAACGTTTCTCGAATTTTATAAAACGATCTTCGAGTTTTATAAAACGGCTTCTCGAGTTTTATAAAACGATCTTCGTGTTTTATAAAACAATCTTCGAGTTTTATAAAACGGCTTCTCGAGTTTTATAAAACGATCTTCTAGTTTTATAAAACGGCTTCTCGAGTTTTATAAATTTATTTCTCGAGTTTTATAAAATGATCTTCGAGTTTTATAAAACGATCTTCGAGTTTTATAAAATGACTTCTCGATTTTTATAAAACGATCTTCGATTTTTATAAAATGACTTCTTGAGTTTTATAAAACGATCTTCGAGTTTTATCAAACAACTTCTCGAGTTTTATAAAACGATCTTTAAGTTTTATAAAACGATCTTCGAGTTTTACAAAACGATTCTCGAGTTTTATAAAACGATCTTCGAGTTTTATAAAACGATCTTTGAGTTTTATAAAAAGACTTCTCGAGTTTTATAAAACGATTTTCGAGTTTTATAAAACGATCTTTGGGTTTTATAAAATGACTCCGAGTTTTATAAAACGACTTCTTGGGTTCTATAAAACGACTTCGAGTTTTATAAAACGACTTCTTGGGTTTTATAAAACTATTTCTTTTGTATTTTTGCGGGGAATTTTGGCTATTGATTCCGTCGTACCGAATTTTACCCCAACAAAGTTCTGAAGCCCGATCTACCAAGTAGGCAAGTTCTGCCCAATCGACGATTCTCTATGATTGTAACACAGAAGCGTTGCCAAAATCAATCCATCCAAGGCAGTCATTTTCTTCTACAATCAAGGGGAGGTTCTGTCCAAGTCAAGATCAGTCCAGTCTAGTCCATTCAAGTCGACCAGGTTGGGTTTGGCCGAGTCCTCTCTGATCAACCAGCTGCTTCTCGCCTAAAACACTGTGAGTTGGTTTTGTGTGAATTCCACTTGGAATTTAGGGTAGTTTTGTGAGTCGGTTTGTTTGAGTTCCACTTGGAACTTAGGATAGATCGAGTAGCATATAGAGTAGAATTATCACACTATTGCATGATAGAGTCCTTAGGGTTATTTATTAATCTGGACTCAGTTTAGCATGGGCTAAGCTGAGATATATTGAAATTAAGACTGAGTTAATAACCTGACTAGGACTAGGACTAGAATACATCATGTTTTCTATTCTTGTGTGTTGATATGGTTGACTGCAGGTTCCCGTTATCTAAGGATAGTTTCATAGCAGGAGGCTGAACTATCTTGGTAACGGTTTGATTGAGTGATTGCTTGTTTATATAATGCTTGTTGATTGAGGTTAGTCAGCTCTTGGTAAGGGAGTGACTAACCAGTTGAGTTGTTATTTATTAAGTATTGCTATTTACTTGTTTAGATGTTAGTACTAAGTGTCTTAGGCCATATAGGCCGGACTACTGGTACTATTGCTAAGTGTTGAGTCTAGATAATATCGCTAGGTTGTGGATAGTTAGGTTCTGGAATCTATGTCCTTAGGCTAAGTTTTGGAATAAGGTTGAGTTTAGATAATATCGCTAGGTTTTGGATAGTTAGGTTCTGGAATCTATGTCCGACAGCATGTGTGTAACCCGCCCATGGTAGGCATGTTTAGGGGTGATTAGTGTTTACTCAGCCTCGTACCCAGCGGGTTCAAGGAAACCCCTTATTCGCTGGATCGGGAAGACTCAGAGGAACGAGGTCATGGCTTATGGCTGAGTGATTACACGACGGTGTAATGTGGCAGTGACCCGATGGACTGTGGGCTGTCGCGCGGTGACCCGAATGACTGTGGGCCGGGGTCAGTTGAAAGTTCCTTCTTCCGGCCTTTGTAGTAGGGAGTTAGGATGTTGCTGATGTTGAGGAGGAACATGAAGTCACCAGGTCCCATGTTAGAGTGTCATGTTGAGTTAGAGTGTTGTGTCGAGTATAGGGTTATGGAACCCTAGAGTAAGTGTAACACTGATATACGGTGTTACGAGTTAGATCGAGTCGTAGTTAGTTATTATCTTATTATTGTGTTATTGGTGCTTGATTTTTTTTGCAGGTTTCTAACACTGAGATCTAATCCCGGGTTAGGTTCCGGGTTCGACTTAGTGTTTGTTTGGTTACTGTAGACCCGACGCTGGATTCGTAAGAGAAGTCCAGTACCCTGAATTGCTAGCTAACGTTGTCGTGGTCAGGAAAAAGAATTGGAAATGGAGGGTCTGCATAGATTTCACCGACCTCAACAAATCATGCCCCAATGATCTTTTCCCCCTACCTTATATCGACAAGCTCATCGATGCCACTGCAGGCCACCAGCTCATGAGTTTCATGGATGCCTTCTCAGGCTACAACCAAATCTTCATGCACCCAGACGACCAGGAAAACACCTCCTTCATGACCTTAAGGGGCATCTACTGCTACATGGTCATGCCTTTCAGCCTGAAAAATGCAGGATCTACATACCACAGACTCGTAAACATGATGTTTGCCGAACAAATCGGACAAACCATGGAAGTCTACATAGATGATATGCTGGCCAAGTCTCTCGAGGCAGAAGACCACATCTCCCATCTACAACAAGCCTTCGTCACCCTCAGGAAATACAACATGAAGCTTAACCCTTCAAAGTGTTCATTCGGGGTCAGAAGCAAGGAGTAGGCAACATGAAGCTTAACCCTTCAAAGTGTTCATTCGGGGTCAGAAGCAAGGAGTAGGCAACATGAGGCCTAACTTCTGACTCCAGGATCGGAAGCAAGGATGGTGAGAAGTTGATTTCCAGGGCCCAGCCGGAGGAACGGGATAATGGACCCTACTCGTCGATGGGTCCAGCAACGTGAAAGGGGCAGGAGTAGGCCTGATCCTAACCTCCCCCACCGGGGAATCAGAATCAAGAGCGATAAGATGCAACTTCAAAGCTACAAATAATGCAGCAGAGTATGAGGCCCTAATTGTGGGCCTCTCACTTGCTAAGCAGATGGGAGCAGAGGAGATCCAGGTCTTCAGCGACTCCCAACTAATCATAAGCCAGGCCCAAGGTGACTATCAAGCCAAAGACGCCAGTATGATCAGATACCTCGCCATAGCAAAGCGTCTGATCGAAAGATTCCGGAGCTGCAAGCTTACCCAAGTTCCCCAAGAACAAAACTCGCAGGCCGATGCCCTGGCTAAACTAGGGTCCGCCCGAGAATCCACTAGTCAGATGAATGTTCCCCTACTGGTACTCCAGTGACCGGCTACCGACCGAGAAGGGGACCCCGAAGAAGTCTCTGTCATCGACGAGGGAGAAGCATGGATGACCCCTAAAATCGACTACCTGGTACGCGACCTCCTCCCCGAGGATCGAAGTGAAAGCCGAAAAATCAAAAGGCAAGCAGCAAGATACTGCATCAGCGAAGGAAAATTATATAGAAGGTCCTTTTCAGGACCATACCTGCGATGTCTCACCCCTAGGGAAGCAGCCCGAATCCTAGAAGAGCTCCACGAAGAAGAATGTGGCTCTCACTCCAGCGGCCGAAGCCTAGTGCTCAGAGCCAGAAGAGCCAGCTATTACTGGCCCACGATGGCCAGCGACGGCCTCAAAAAAGCTAAGTCCTGCGATCAATGTCAGAGGCACGCTCCGAAAATGGGGCATGGACATCGTCGGAAAATTCCCAATGGCACCGGGGCAAAAGGTATTCCTCCTCGTAATAACTGACAACTTTACAAAATGGGTAGAGGCCGAGGCCCTAGCCACGATTACTACGGAGAAAATAAAGAAGTTCATATGGACAAACGTGATAACCCACTTCGGCATGCCCCAAGAGATTGTCACAGACAACGGGCCCCAGTTCACAAGCCATGACTTGAGAGAATTCTGCCAAGAGTGGAACATCAAGCTCTCCTTCTCCGCACCGCGGCATCCGCAATCAAACGGCCAGGCCGAATCTACAAACAAAACTGTGGTCAACATTATTAAGAAACGCCTGGAGAAAGCCCACAGGCGCTGGGCAGAAGAGTTACTTGGAGTCCTCTGGGCTTATCGGACCACTCCAAAAACAGCCACACAAGAGACTCCATTTTCACTAGTCTACGGCATGGAATCCGTGATACCCACTGAGGTACACGTCAGAACGATTGTCTCTGGACCCATCTCACAGGAGGAAAACAACGTATTGTTGACCCTTAGCCTGGATCTACTCAACGAAGAAAGAGAGGCTGCTCGCGTAAGGAACATTTCCTATCAACAGAAAGTGTCCAGGTGCTACAATAAGAAAGTCAGGACCAGAACCTTCCAGCAAGGAGACTGGGTCCTACAACGAATCTGCGACCATACCAAAGATAAATCTGCGGGGAAGCTGTCCCCAGGTTGGGAAGGCCCCTACAAAATAATAGGAGTGCAGGGAGCAGGAGCCTACAAGCTGCAAGACAGCAAAGGAAAGGTCCAACCTAACTTCTGGAACGCCCTACACCTCAAGTTCTATCACTTCTAATTAGATCTCCGGAACGGGTTTTCTTCAGATACCTAGCTATCTATATATTTTAAGTAAAGTGGTTTCCTGCTCTTATGTATGCTAAAAATGTCTACGGACTAAGCTTATATAACATAATTTAGTTCCGACTAAAGGAGCCACAGGAACTCCACTGAACTTAAAAGAGGCATACTAGCTGGGTCGGGCCCCAAGGGGGACCTCGATCATGGCGACCCCTACATCTACTTGACATGTTTCACATACAAAACCGCCAAGCAGGACCAGGCCCCAAGGGGCACCTCGGTCCTCGTATCTACGTGACATGTTTCACATACTAGTGCCTCAATCCCTGCATCCCTTGCGTAGAGGCCTTGAGCCAAAATCTACAAGGGGGACTCACGTACTAGTGCCTCAATGCCTGCATCAAACACGCCACGAGCTACACGAGATGCAAGGGGGCATGACGTATAACTGCAGAGTACTAAGATCAGCCCCATGGTCTCAGGGAGCAGACGGTGCACAAAACCCCGAGAGCACTTCTATCTTGCTTGTCCAGACATGGAAAGCAGCAAGTCTGGTATGTGGCTCACTACTATCCAGTAGACCCACCCCAGCACAAACATATAAGACTGAGTGCAGCATTACAGGATCTCGATAGTGGCCCAAGTGGCAGAATGCGAATCCTTACCCGAGAATGGTAGTGGCCCACCTAAGGGGGGCAGAATACGATTCGATGACAACAGGCCTCCGTGCCCCAAATGTTCAAAATTCCAAATTTTACATTTTTACATAAGATCGGTAGTGGCCCACCTAAGGGGGCAGAATACGATCCAACAAGCCTACAGACCCTGAATGTTCAAAATCCCGAATTTTACATTCTCACTTGAGATCGGTAGTGGCCTACCCAAGGGAGGCAGAATACGATTTCAAAATAACGACCTCGGGGTCCGACCCCAAGGTCCCCCGATGTTAAAAGTCCCGAATTTTACATCTCTTATCTGCGGGTCCAGGTCAAGCACCTTAGAGTTACTCAGAAAACCTCAGGGTTCTGAAAAACCTTCCTAGTATTATAGGACAGACCCCAGGGTCCCAAGCAACTGACTTAAACTTTTACAGTCCAGTACTTAACCTCAGGGTTAAAGAATGAGCTTCCAAGTTCCAGTGTTCGAAATTCCGAATTTTACACTTCCAGCCCTCGGGCCCAGCCATAGACCTTCGGGTCCAAATTATTCTCGGGCTGGAGCACTGAGCCCCTAAGCTCAATCAGAATCTCCAGGCCAAGACGACGAGCCCGTCAAATCAGAACTACGAGTTCCTACTTCCCCGAGGAACCCTTTTATCTGCACATCCGAGTGAAAGAATGCAGGGCCCAACCAGAGATCTCAGAATACAAGAGTCCACCAAAGATCCTAAGATCCCCAAGGATTAGGCAGAGGAAAATACGATTCTGACAGTTCGTCCCCAGAATACTAGACAAGCCAACAAGATCTTACTCGGGCAAACACACGCATGAAAAGAAACTTTGTTGATAAAAAGCAACATAAATCAAGACTCGAAGAAGTTCAGACAAGTAAAACAACAAAGTAAAGATAGGCAAAATTTTAAATTCATGATCTGCCAGAGCCGGAGGACAGAGGAATGGCTGGTTCATCGGCGAAAGAAAGAGGATCCGCACCTCTAAACTTGGCCTCGGCAAGAACATGGGTCCGCCCATCAAGCCAATCTCGCATCACATCCCATCGGGAGGTGATTTTGCCCCATTCACGGCCATCAGTTTCACGTCCTCTGAGGCCTTTATCTCGATTCTTAGCTTCTCCAAAGCCTCTTCCAGCTCTTGATTCCTGCGGCCTAGCTCTAAAGCTTCCGAGGAAGAGGTGTCCACTGCCCCTTCAATCGCCTTGATCTTGGCCTATAGGTCACGCAACTCCATCCCTTGAGAGATTCTCCTATTTTCCTCCTCAGAAAACTCTCGGGACAATTCCTTGGCTTCTGTGGGAGTCGATTTCACCCTACTGTCAAATAAATCGTAAAAAAGAAAACTTCGGGAAAACCCTAAGTTTCCAGAGGAACCGGCTATCTGCGAGAACCGCACAACGAAAATAAGATGACGAAAATACTTAGAATTTAAATGAGAATAAACGAAAACAGAGAGCAAAGAGGTTCTTATTCCGAATCTGCGTAGAACTGG
>CAKOAT010108265.1:105149-131256 GCA_932364175.1 Eruca vesicaria subsp. sativa
CCCCCCCCCCCCCCCCCCCCCCGCTTTGGAAGGGGGGATAGCTGAACTCGTCTTTAGGCGAGCTGCCTACGTATTCCTTTCGGAAATCAAGCCATCTCGTAGTTCTGATAGTTTGTGCGAGTGTGTTTACTCGGCTGTCGTAGACTTCTCGATTGCTTCAGTCGCGGGATCGATGTCTTTGTCTGGGATCGTCTCCTCCGGTTGGGCGGAAGCGATGGGTGCGGAACTTCTGGTTTCTCGGCCGTTGCTTGCTTTGGATCGTCGTCTGCGGGTGGTGGTGTGACCTTTGCCCGTTTTGGTTTCACGATCGCGACCGCTAATTGCCTCAGCTTATGTTCGGCCAGGAAGCAAGATCGCGACTGTCTTTGGCATTCCCAAATTACTGCGACTCCCGTAGGCGTCGGGAATTTGATGCCTAAGTGATACGTGGACAGAACCGCCTTCATGGAATTTATCCATGGCGTGCCCATAATCACGTTGTAGATAGCCGGGACGTCGACTACCGCGAAGTTAACGATTCTCGTCACTTCTTTCGCGACGACCGGTAGTCGGATTGATCCCAAGGTCATTGACGTTTCGCAGGAGAAACTAGTCAGCGGTTTTGGAATCGGCTCGACTTCCGAGAGGTCGATCCCCATTCGCGCTAGCGTGTTACGGAAGATGATGTTGACCGTGCTTCCGGTATCAACCAGGATTCGCGCAACCTCTAGATCGCTTATCACCAAATCGATGACAAGGGGATCGGCATGCGGTTGGTCGATTCCGCCGGTTTCAGCATCGTTGAAAGAGATTACTCCTGTCGGAGAATCGTCCATCGACACCTTCCAACTCGAGCCGGTTTTGGCTTTACGTTGGTAGGATTTTATCGACGAGACGGTGTCGTTAAAGTATGGCGATTCGCCGATGATCATGTTGATTTTACGGCGGTTAGCATCGTTACCCTTCTCGTTTGTTTTTCTTCCGCGTTTTTCGCCCGACTGATTTCTCTGAGGCGCGGTTTGCGCGTTTTTGTCATTCTTCGGGACGCGGTCCGAATCGCGGATGAGATCCTTGACGCTTGATATCTCGGAAAGTTCTCCCGCGACTAACTTTACGGCCAGCCTGGCGCCGAGAACTTTGCAGTTTACGGTGGAATGAGCATGGGTTTGGTGGAGGTCGCATAAAGAATTCTCGTCGTAATTCGAATTTCTCGTCCACGTGTTACCCGTAGTTCGCCCTTGCTCCGAACCGGAGTTGATAGCGTAGTTATGCGGCCCTCGGAGATCCTGTCCCTCGTGATGGACAAATTTGTCGTTACGAGAGCTCTTCTTTTTCTGCTTCTGCTCGGACGCGTTATCCCTTGCGGATGTTTTCGTCGGCTTATGCTTCTCGGACAGGACTTTAGTTTCCTCCTCGATGGTTATGAAGTCGGTGGCCTTATGGAGCCCATCCTGGATCATCCGCGGTTTCTCGAGAGTTATCCATCTGCGGAACTCCGATTTATACCAGAGTGATTTTCTTAACGCGTCGATGGCGGCTTTGTCGCTGATCCCGCTAACCCTAGCCATGACGAGTTTGAATGTACTCATGAAATCGCGGAGAGATTCGTCTTCCTCGTGCACCAAGCTCCAGAGATCGGCGTCGGAGGTCTCCGGGTTGATGAACATCGAGTACTGTTTCAGGAACTCCAAAGCCAGTCGACGGAAACTTCCGATCGAATTTCGCCTAAGTTTGGCGAACCATTCGAGCGCGGCTCCTTCTATGTTTTCGACGAAGAGGCGGCAGTAACCTGCGTCTTTCTCGTGGTCCTTGAGCTTGGCTCGTCCCATGGTGATCTGGAACGCTTGCAGGTGCGCTTTGGGATCGGTCGTCCCGTCATAAGTTGGCACCTTAAGCTTTCCGGGATCGGGCAGTTTGATCTCGGTGATGCGAGCCGTGAAAGGCGTTTTCCGAGATTCAGCCGATCGATCTCGGGTGCGGCGCTGGTCGCGTGGTGAATCTGAGATTTCACCGCTTTTACCGCTGCGGCCGTTTTGGTAATGTATTCGCGGAGATCGCGAATCTCGGTCTGATTGCCAGCAGTTTTCCGACCCTGTCGGTGTTTGCTGCGAGTGACCGGAGATCGCTCCTCAGCGGTTTTTGCGTATCGCGCGAAGTCGAGTTCTCCTTCGTCTCCAGTAAAGGAACGTTCGGGAGACGACTCCGGTTGAGGACTGAGAGTTTTCCTTCTCCTAGGATGGACGTCGGCGTCTTCGTGATTCGAGTCGGCCTGGTCGCTTGTTTCCAGGTTGACTCGTTCGATGCCGTCGCCTTCGGTCTCCTGTTCGCGAGTAGGAGATTTTTCCGATTCGTTCAGCGTCGTGTCAGGGTTTTCTTTTCCGGAATCCTTTTCCGGTACGTTTCCCTGATCGATTCTGGGACGATCGGTAGGAGCGCCGAAATCGAGTCTCCTTCCGCGGATTTTGGTAGTTCCGCGGGGGCGAATTGCTTTCGTTCTCGCATTTAGGGTTTCGAGCCGTTTTGCGAGTGAACCAATGAGATTTTCCTGCTCTTCCGATTTTTTGTTAAATTCGGAGAGCATCTTTTCGACGGTCTCGGCGTTAGCGTTTGTAGCGTTGGCCGCAGGCGCGTCTTTTGGTAGCGGTGTTTCAACGTTGTCGCGTTCGTCGCGAGTTTGGTTGTCACCAGTCATCGTTTCTTCGTTGGTCATGTTGCGGTTACGGTGTAAGATAGATCCACCCCCCCCCCCCCCCTCCTTCTAGCGCCAAACTGTGGGAGTCGATTTCACCCTACTGTCAAATAAATCGTAAATAAGGAAACTTCGGGAAAATCCTAAGTTTCCAGAGGAACCGGCTATCTGCGAGAACCGCACAACGAAAATAAGAAAACGATAACTTAGAATTAAAATGAGAATAAACGAAAATAGAGAGCAAAGAGGTTCTTATTCCGAATCTGCGTTGAACTGGTACAAAAAGAGTAGGCGAAAGCGTAAGAACTAGAAAACCCTAATTGAGACGCAGCTCGCTAACAGAAAAACGGAAAGATTCCTAAATGCTAGTTTTGGTGGTGAGAGCTCTGAATTTCGTGTGTCTGCTTCTGCCGTAGACCTCCTCTTTATATACTCCTCGTCTTGGCTATCCGATCTTTCAATTTCGCCCAGATTTGACTTAAATCGGGAATTTTCCATTCTTCTCGATCCTTCCTTTTCTGCGGAAATCTTCTATTTCTCTTCAAACCTTCCTTTTATGTTTAAACTTGACTTTTATTTTCTTTCTGCGAGTAAACCGTCAAAATGTTATCAAATCTGCGGGTTAGATTCCGTTGAAATCGCGAGATGGATTTTTATCGCGTTTTAGGTCCTTCCGGGCCGTTTTGCGATAAAAATCGTTTTTTGACTTTTACGGGATCGTTTCCTGACCTGACGTCGTTTTTAATAAATTTCTCGAGTTAATCGCAAAGTTTTATGATTTACTCGACTTTTTATTAAAAACACGCTTTTTACGACTTACTCGGCGTTTTTTATTAAAAGCGCGTTTTTTACGATTTTAACGAGAAATCTCGAATAAATCGTATAGTTTAGGCAATGTTCGGTGTTTCGTTTAACCGTTGCCGTTTTATACGATTTCCTCGAGTTCTTTCCGAGAAAACGAAGTTTTACGTTTTTTATCGTAAAACTCGAACGGTAAGTCGGATCGAGATGGAACGAGAGATATTTCGGCCGTGGTTTAGAATGTGACCTTGTCGAAAGACGTAAGTTTCGAATCGGGAATGCGGGAAATCGAGACGCGGAGTGTTTGGGAGGTTTTTAGTTCGCCCAAGGGCGTACTAAGCCGGGCCCGGCTTAGTACGCCGATGGGCGAACTAAAGAGTGACTCTTAGTTCGCCCATCGGCGATCTAAGCCGGGCCCGGCTTAGATCGCCGATGGGCGAACTAGAGAGTGAATCTTAGTTCGCCGATGGGCGAACTAGTTGCGACTAGTTCGCGTTTTACGGCTTTTTCGGTTTTTTGCGGTTTTGTAAAACGATTCTCGAGTTTTATAAAACGATCTTCGGATTTCATAAAACGACTTTTGAGTTTTATATAAACGATCTTCGAGTTTTATAAAACGATTCTCGAGTTTTATAAAACGGTTTCTCGAGTTTTATAAAACGATTTCTCGAGTCTTATAAAACGATTCTTGAGTTTTATAAAACGATTCTCGAGTTTTATAAAACGGTTTCTCGAGTTTTATAAAGCGATTTCTCGAGTTTTATAAAACGACTCTCAAGTTTTATAAAACGATTCTCGAGTTTTATAAAACGATTCTCGAGTTTTATAAAATGATCCTCGAGTTTTATAGAACGATTCTCGAGTTTTATAAAACGATTCTCGAGTTTTATAAAACGATTCTCGAGTTTTATAAAACGATTCTCGAGCTTTATAAAACGATTTCTCGAGTTAATATTTTGCTAAGAGCTCTTTTATAAAATGATCCTCGAGTTTTATAGAACGATTCTCGAGTTTTATAAAACGATTCTCGAGTTTTATAAAACGATTCTCGAGTTTTATAAAACGATTCTCGAGCTTTATAAAACGATTTCTCGAGTTTTATAAAACGATTCTCGAGCTTTATAAAACGATTTCTCGAGTTTTATAAAATGATTCTCGAGCTTTATAAAACGATTTCTCGAGTTTTATAAAACGATTCTCGAGCTTTATAAAACGATTTCTCGAGCTTTATAAAACGATTTCTCGAGTTTTATAAAACGATTTTCCAGTTTTATAAAACGATTCTCGAGCTTTATAAAACTGTTCTTTTTGTATTCTTGCGGAAAGTTTTGGCTATTAATTCCGTCGTACCGATTTTGACCCCAACAGTAGTGGCTGATGCACTAAGTCGGAAAGCGGAGCTAGCAGCGATGAGCCAAGTTGAGGGGACCATTATGGCCCGAATCAGGGAGGGGCTGGAGCGTGATCCAGTTGCCAAGGAGTTAGTGAAGCTATCCAATGAAGGGAAGGTACATCGATTTTTGGTAGAGGACGGGCTACTCTACACCAAAGGTCGACAGCTCTATGTCCCGAAGTGGGAGAGTCTTCGACCCGATATCATTCGGGAGTGCCATGATACCCGATGGGCGGGCCATCCGGGGCAGAAGCAAACCATGGCATTTGTTGAAGCGGGTTATTACTGGCCACGGATGAGGGATACCATGGAACTTTATGTGAAGACTTGTCTAGTTTGCCAACAAGACAAGACGGAGAACAAACAGTCCGCCGGTCTACTGCAGCCACTTCCGATTCCGGAGTGGCCATGGGACTCGGTTTTGCTGGAATTTATCAGCGTGTTACCTAAGTCCGAAGGGTTCGGATCGATCCTGGTGATCGTGGATCGATTTTCTAAGTATGGAACGTCCGTGGCATGTGATCGGGACTGTACCGCGGAAGAAGCATCGAGGGCATTCTTCAAGAACGTGGTGAAGTTATGGGGACTTCCGCAGAACATCGTGAGTGATCGGGATCCCCGATTCACGGGACGTTTATGGACGGAACTGTTCAAGATGCTGGTAACAGAGTTAAGTTTCTCCACAAGCTTTCACACAATCTGATTGGCAGACCGAGAGGGTGAATGCCTTGTTGGAGGGATATCTCCGACACTTCGTGAGCGCCAACCAAAGGGACTGGGCCAAGTTGCTGGACATAGCCCAGTTCTCATACAGTCTTCAACGCAACAAGGCAACGGGACGGAGTCCGTTCGAGCTTGCAACGGTACAGCAGCCATTAACCCCACATACTTTGGCTAGACAAGAGACTGAAGGGAAGAGTCCAGGGGTGTTTATAATGGCTAAACAGTGGGAGGAACATGCTGATCTTGCCCGAGCATGTTTAGAGATCTCCCATAAGCGGATGAAGAAGTGGGCAGATGAGAAACGACGGCGTTCGGAGTACTCAGTGGGCGATCTTGTGTTGGTGAAGTTACTTCCACAACAGTTCAAGGCATTCCGGAGCCTACACAAAGGTTTGATCCGGAGGTACAAAGGGCCGTTTGAGGTAGTTGGGAAGGTGGGAAAGGTTTCCTACCGACTGGACTTGCCGGAGACACTGAAGATCAATCCGATCTTCCACGTGAGCATGCTGAAGCCATACCACGCGGATGAAAGTGATCAAAGCCGAGGAGTCTCAAAGAAAGCACCACCCGTGGTGACTAAGTCTTATGACCAGGAGATTGAGGAGATTTTGGCAACCAAGGAGATAAGGAAACGAGGTGTTCCACGTCAAACTCATTTCCTCATCAAGTGGAAAGGACAACCCGAGGCAGAAGCAACATGGGAACTGGAAGAAGACTTGTGGCAATTCCGGGAGGCACTGAAAGTATACTCGACGACAAGGGCGTCACCGGCTTAGGTGGGGGAGGATGTCACGCCCCAACTTTTGATGTACAAACGGGTCGGACCAAGGAGGTTCAAAACCGACCTTACTTAGTATTTTCTTAAGTCTTAAGCTTTGGTAAAATATCTAAGTAGAAGATAATATAAAATAATGTAAGGGATAAGATACTTAAGGGTGGAGTACTTCATGTTGAAGTTACTTCATAGGTGGGAAAAGATCTGGGCCGTTAGATCGGTTCGATCTGCACCAACCGTAGAGGAGGTGGATGTATATACAAAGGGGTGAATTCCCATTGTAAAATTCATTCACAAACTTAATGAAAAACACTTCCATATCTCTGACCTCTCTCTAAATTCGTCCATCACTCTCTCTCTAAGTGCTGCGCTTATCCGAAAGGCTGACTTAATTACTACACGGGGTAGAAAGGAACTAAAGACGCACGTCCTGATTGCTGCGAAAAAAATCAGTCCGTGACAGCCCGTTGGCTTTCTCCAGGCGTTTCTTGACAATGTTTACCACTGTTTTGTTTGTATTCGGCCTGCCCGTTTGATTGTGGATGCCACAGTGCGGAGAAGAAGAGCTTGATGTTCCACTCTTGGCAGAATACTCTGAAGTCGTGGCTCGTGAACTGGGGCCTGTTGTCTGTGACAATCTCTTGGGGCGTGCAGAAGCGGGTTATCACGTTTTTCCATATGAGCTTCTTTATTTTATCTGTAGTAACCGTGGCTAGGGCCTCGGCCTCCACCCATTTTGTAAAGTATTCGGTTACTACAAGGAGGAATACCTTTTGCCCCGGTGCCATTGGGAATTTCCCGACGATGTATTTGCCCCATTTTCGGAAGGGCCAGGGAGAGCTTAGAGTCTTTAAGTTCTCTGGAGGGAGGTTGGAGATCGGCGCGCGCCTTTGGCATTGATCACAGAACCGGGCTTGTCTGAGGATGTTGTTGGGGTGATATACCATTATTTTGACCCACTTTTAGTCATGGTATTGGTATGTTTTTATGAATATTTAATACAATATAGATTCTATTTAGAGTATTTACAGGTTCAGGTACGTCCTGGAGAAATATGGTAATTTTGGTGTCTTTTGGAGCTTTTAAGTGCAGAACTGCGCATACGCGTCAGATGTTTAGATAAGGATGGAGACCTTCACATGGTGCGATTGCGCCCATCTTTTGACACAAGATAGAGCTTTGAGTTAGCCTTCCAATGCCACCGGTTTGGGGTCAATCCAACGGTTATATCAGAAGTTATTCCCATTTTACTGAAGAGTGGTCAGTTTACCTCGCGAGAGAAGACTGTCGGGAAGATATCTGCATATCGATCGATGCGAGACACTTCATATCGATCAATATGGATGCCAGAATGCGGGCCGAGTATATTTCGTGATCAGCTGAAGCCCAGAAGAAACCTACATTACCATAATGCCCTTGGACAACCAGAAACCCTATTTATGTTATTTGCAAGCCATTGTTGACGACTAAGCTTTACACAACACTTCTTTTTCATCTTTGTTTCATTGTTCTTAGTTAGGAGAGAAGAGGGGAACTCCTTCAGAGTCCTCTTGGAACTCCATTGGAATTATCTTTATTTTCTTATTCTATTATTATTCAGACTATGATTTGTGTTTCTTCTATCATGACTGAGTAGTTCATCTTGTTAGGTTTAGGGATTTCATGAGCTTAATGTTAAACTGAATATCAATTAGGATTGCTAGAATATCTATAGATCTCTAAACCAGGGTGATTTGTAATACTAGGATCTAGAGTAATTAGGATACCACGATAGTGTGACTGATTGCTTGAACCTAGAATCATAGGACAATTGAGATGCACGACAGTGCAGTCAATTAACGGAACCCGAATCCTGCTGGATTAGATACTTAGGCGCAGATGATAATTTGGTCTAGGAATCTAGTTGAACACAATCGATTAGGTCGTTAATTCTTGTCTGAGGTAATATCGATCGATGCTCAGGCCATAGCATCGATCAATGCTCATTTCTTGTTCGCATGCGACAGTATAAACAAGGACTTAGACATTTGATTAGTAATTGCATTGATAGATGGATTACTTACTTATTAAAATCGAGTTCTAGAATGAATCTATAAACTATTAGCATCTTGAATTGTTGTTTTGAATCTCTTGATTGATAAATCCCTAAGTCTAGCTATTTCTCTTTATTATTTATAAACTCAACCAACCGAACAACTACTTTGTTCACATTACATTTATTTACTGTTTTATAAACTGTTTACCTAGCTTAACCTTGATTTTTATAGTCTATTGTGTGTTCCTGCTCTCTGTGGATTCGATCCCTAAGTACTACGATTGAACCTCTTATTTGAGAGAGTAATTCACTCCTTAGGGTTAAACATTTGAGCGATATCAAATTAGGCGCCGTTGCCGGGGAGCAAGGATTCGCCATTAGACTTGATTGATCAGTTTAGTCTAGGTTTTATTTACTGTTATAGATATTTACTGAAAATGTTTTCTTGTCTTTCAGGTACATACATGTCTATTAGTACCAGAAGCAGCAAGGAGGAATTACTTTTCATCTCAGATCCTACAATATTGGAGCGTTCGATCCGCAAAGAAAAACGTTCCCTATCGATCGATAACAGCACCAGTATATCGATCAATACTCGCCAACCACAGTCGACCGAGACACCGTCTTCATCGACCGATACTCGCCCACCCAGATCGACCGAAGCTACCCTTCTGTCGAACGATATTTCCCACCCAACATCGATCGATACTTCACCTCGAAGATCGATCGATACTGAGCGACGAGACATGGTTGCGACGATATCACTTGTACGAGATGAGAATGGAGACCTGCATGACCAGGAAGGTCATTTGTGTAATGCAGCAGGTCAGAAGATAGATGGAGAAGGAACTGAGCCATCTGCTACCACAAAATATGCTAGAGTTTCTCGCAAGAGAACGCTAGCAGAGCTGATCAGGCCTGGAGAGTTATATACCAACATGTCTGCTATCCAAATACCTCTTGAAGTCCCAGATTTTCCAGTATACCCCAAACACCTCCTTCATGTGAGTGAGCACCCTTATTGTGGTCTGCCTCATGAAAATCCCATGGACCATATTCAGACACTAGAAGACTATATGTCTGGAATCCAGAAGAATGAAGCAACGAATGACTACATCATCTGCAAGTTGTTCACATATTCACTTTCTGGGGATGCTAAACGTTGGCTAAGGCGTCTACCACCAGGATCTCTCACTACATGGAATGATGTTAGGAATGAATTCATTAATGAATTCTTCGATGATGCAAGGGCTAAAGAGATAAGAGATAAGATTTGGACATTCTCTCAAGAACCTACAGAAGCATTCAGAAGCTCTTGGGAGAGGTTTATGGGATACCAAAAGGATTGTCCACATCATGGTTTTACGGAGATTCGATTATTAAAGAAGTTCTACATGGGCGTTGATGTAAGATACAGTGTTATGATGGACACTGCAAGCGACGGAAACATTCAGACAAGGACCATATAGGAAGCTAAGAGGCTGATTGAGAACATGGTGTCTAGCAACAGTGTCACAAATCTGGATATACACAGGGTCAAATCAGCTGCAAAGGATAGTGACAATAATGTTGAGGCTGAGATTGGTTCTGTACATGAAGTCTCATGGTGCAACAGGCTACATACCAAGATGCAGATGAGATGGAATTTATGCTAGAGAAGCTTTTGAAACAACAGGAAGAGATGACTGAGCGTTTAAATCTGGAATTGGATTTTTTCTGCAATGATTGGAATGGAAGGTTAGAAACCTTAGATAGCCATTTTCAGATGCTACGCACCCAAGTTTATCATACTGCAGAAGCTGTGAAGCAAGAAGCTTTGGTCAAAAAGAAAGCTGTGGAAAGTGAGAAGCACCAGGTTGATGACATCCTAGATATTGAGCACGAGAAGATGGAAGAAGATGCTTTTCAAGTCGAAAGCTCCATGTCTATAGGCAGCTTGTATTGGTGTCGACTGACACCAACACCCGAGCATTGCTCGACATCATCACCTGAGCGTCGACCGATACAATCCGAGCGCCGACCGATACAATCTGATATGCATCGATCGACACCACTTTTGGGATCAGATAAGTTTGTTGGCATTCAAAACCACTCCGACTTTACCGCTCAACACCCACATCCTCCCACTCTACTTTGAGTTAACACAGCTGCCGTCGATCGACAGGAGCAGCAAAACATCGATCGACAGGAGAAGCAGAACATCGATCGACAGGAGAAGAAGAACATCGATCGACATCCGCCCATGCCACGTCGAGTTAGTTTACCAGATCTTGATGCACACCCCTTGAAGGCAACTCGAAACCCATCTCAAACTCCAGTTTTCTTCAACACAAGAGAGAAGATGAATCAGCAATCTGCAGAGGCACCAAAGCAAGGGAACTCAACCCTAGCTGAAACCTCTTTTTTTGAGAATGTCGATCGACGACATACACCAGGTATCGAACGACACCAAGAGGATGGATACGACACTGCCATAGAGAGCCAGGTAACGAAAGATGAGATTCCAGCTGAGAAGAGAGTGAAATCTACGAAACCCTATATTCCCAAGCACCTCAAGAGAGAAATTAACAACGTGGAACTTGATGGATTTCACAAAAGGGTGAAGAGGGTTCCCAAGAACATGTCTTTCGAGGATGCATATTATAAGTACTGACTTGGTAATTTCTTCAGAGAAAGCAGAGAGACAGATAAGGACATTGAGCTGTTATTCAACACGGTATGTCGTAAGCCTAATAGAACTCTGAAGAAGGAGCAAGATCCAGGGAAGTTCCTAATTCCATGTTGTATACATAACCATGATTTGCCAACCGCCCTCTGCGATACTGGATCTGCAGTCAGCATCATGGCAATAGACACTGCTGAAGTAATAGGATTAGAGGTCGAACCTTCTAAAGATAGTTCGACTTTCGCAGACAACACCAGAGTTGATTCAGCAGGCATCATCAAGAATGTTAAAGTGGAGATAGGGGACTGCACTGTTCCAGTGGACTTTCATGTCATGGAGATTAAACCAGGTACAAAGAATTCGCTTCTCTTTGGAAGAGCCTTCATGGCTACAGTGGGAGCATTTTGTGATCTTAAGAAGAACAGGATGTGCCTGACTAATGTTGATGAAAATGTCGTCTATCATCCTTTGGAAAAGAAGACCGATGAGAAGTTTATTTCATGCATAGAGATGTTTGATGATCCAGCACCTAAAGATGGTTCAAACCGCGAGTCAGCAAAGTCAGATTCAATATCGATCGACAATCATCATTCAGCATCGATCGACAAGCAGCCTTCAGAATCGATCGACACCAAGCATTCAACATCGATCGATACCCTCTGTATTTCAGAACAGACCGAGACTGAAAAGTCTAAGTCTGGGGGAAGGACAAGGAGTAGGAAGAAGAAAAAGAAAAGGAATGCAGATGCAGATTTCCTATCACTAGTTCCTTCACAAGGTCAAGAGGGAAGTCTTGAGTATAAAGTGCGCTGCAGAGGAAGTTCTGAACCTTTTGGCAAAGTTAGAGTGTTATGTGATCCAGAGCTGAGAGATAAAGGAGAAGTATCTGCCAGAGCTTTTACCAACTACATCAACAAAATGAGGAAAGAGACACTGAGACTTGTTCTGGAGCAAGTTCACATCTTTACCCGGACTAAATCAGTTCTCCAGAAGTCAAGCTAATGACTAAAAATAAGCGCTGAGTGGGAGGCAACCCACTGTTAGGTAATTTTCAATATGGTTTTATTTTCATTTATTACAGATATTTTGTTTTCTATAATTTCAGGTAAAAAAAATGAATGAACAGTAACGATGGTACTGCAGCAACGCACTGTAGCACAAGCATCGAGCGATACTGTAGCAGCAATATCGACCGACACGGTAGCAGAGAATCGGGAGTCACTGTAACTGCGATCACTGTAGCAGAGTTACTGTAGCACGATCACTGTTCATCGGAAAAAAAATTGGTTTTCTTAATTATGTATTACTAACCTTTAGAGTTTAGTGTTTTATTTATGTCAGGTATTAGGAAAAAGATTCAAGGAATATGAGTTTGCATAAGAATCGACGATGACTAGCTAGCATCGATCGACAGAGCATCAAGAATATCGATCGCCACTTAACTATGTTGATCGATACTCACATCAAAGCAGGTATACAGTCTTTCTTTGTTAAATTTTTCCTTATGGTTTATTTTCCCACTAATCTTTGGCTGTATAACATTGGTCACAGTGTTATTTAAGCCTGGGGGAGGTTCTACTAATATTATGTTTGAGTTAGATATTTAGAATAAAGACCCGAGTAGACGATTTCCTTAGATATCAACCGATTAGAGCATGTCGACATCGATCGACAATACATCACTTACATCGACCGATGGTAACTCTTTTTCATCGATCGATAGTTGAGCCGGTCTGGTATATCGTTCCTACTTTTTAAATTTCGTACTTCTACTTTATGATTTTCACCTTACCACCGACTGTGTTACACTGGGGACAGTGTAATTTAAGTCTGGGGGGATTACTAACGTTTACCTACTTTATGAGTCTTATTTAAAATATTTTCAAAAAGTTTTTATTGAGTCAAGAAAGGGAAAAATTTTCAAAGTCTTACTTTTTATCTTACCACTCTTTAGCACTATTCTTAGATTTGTTGATTGCAAAAAGTACTATAGATGCTAAAGGGGATCACCGATCACCTATGACATCACTTTCATGATTGTCTGGAAGAACCAAAGCTGATTTCCAACCTAAACCTGACATCTACTGCTTGTCTTGGGGCTTGGTATACTTGGAATCGGAATCCTCCTGCAAGTCTGGAAGGTAAAAGTCTCGAAAATTTTGGTTTCCTTCTCTCCTCCCTTCGGCATCCCACAGAGAGAAAAGACTGAAATGATTTCCTGAGAGGCAGAGGGGTAGGTACATTACCTATGACCCCACTATTCTAAATCGAAGGAATGATCAAAGCGAGGAAGAGGTACATTACCTAAGACCCCATTATTCGCTTATACTAGTCAAGAAAAAGAAAAATCAATAATATGAACATTAGTTGTTCATTGGCATTGATGTAAGAGAGAGAGATATTGGGGGATAAAGAGAGAAAAAATGGAACCAGGATGAGAATGCCTGAAACTTGTTTGAGTTGAATCCATGTGTTCCTTGATCGATACTTCCAAGGTAAAGCCTACACCTTTATTTTTATGCATAAATGAAATCAGTAGAGGGGATAGACAGACAAGGAATGTTTAAGTTGATTGGTTAGATGTATTTGGTTGCTAAGCTAGGAAATGGTATAATGTACTTCTGTAGTTGATAGATATGAGATGTGGCTTGCAACAAAGTAAGAGGTGATGATTTTAAAGTTTAGATTTTGATTGAGTCCCTGCTGTTTTAAACCTCTTTCGAAGACTAACTTAAGGTTTGCTTGAGGACAAGCAAAAGGTTAAGTCTGGGGAATTTGATATACCATGATTTTGACCCACTTTTAGTCATGGTATTGATATGTTTTTATGAATATTTATTACAATATAGAGTTTATTTAGAGTATTTACAGGTTCAGCTACGTCCTGGAGAAATATGGTGATTTTGGTGTCTTTTGAAGCCTTTAAGTACAGAACTGCGCGGACACGTCAGATGTTTAGATATGGATGGAGACCTTCCCGTGGTGCGATTGAGCCCATCGTTTGACACAAGATAGAGCGTTGAGTTAGCTTTCCAATGCCACCGGTTTGGGGTCAATCCAACGGTTAGATCAGAAGTTATGCATGTTTTACTAAAGAGTGGTCAGTCTGCCTCGCGAGAGAAGACTGTCGGGAAGATATCTGCATATCGATTGATGAGAGACACTTCATATCGATCGATATGGATGCCAGAATGCGGGCCGAGTATATTTCGTGATCAACTGAAGCCCAGAAGAAACCTAAATTACCAGAATGCCCTTGGACGACCAGAAACCCTATATATGTTATTTGCAAGCCATTGTTGACGGCTAGGCTTTACACAACACTTATTTTTCATATTTATTTCATTGTTCTTAGTTAGGAGAGAAGAGGGGAACTCCTTCAGAGTCCTCTTGGAACTCCATTGGAATTATCTTTATTTTCTTATTCTATTATTATTCAGACTATGATTTGTGTTTCTTCTATGATCATGTCTGAGTAGTTCATCTTGTTAGGTTTAGGGATTTCATGAGCTTAATGTTAAACTGAATATCAATTAGGATTGCTAGAATATCTATAGATCTCTACACCAGGGTGATTTGTAATACTAGGATCTGGAGTAATTAGGATACCACGATAGTGTGACTGATTGCTTGAACATAGAATCATAGGACAATTGAGATGCACGACAGTGCAGTCAATTAACGGAACCCGAATCCTGCTGGATTAGATACTTAGGCGCAGATGATAATTTGGTCTAGGAATCTAGTTGAACACAATCGATTAGGTCGTTAATGCTTGTCTGAGGTAATATCGATCGATGCTCAGGCCATAGCATCGATCGATACTCATTTCTTGTTCGCATGCGACAGCATAAACAAGGACTTAGACATTTGATTAGTAATTCCATTGATAGATGGATTACTTACTTATTAAAATCGAGTTCTAGAATGAATCTATAAACTATTAGCATCTTGAATTGTTGTTTTGAATCTCTTGATTGATAAATCCCTAGGTCTAGCTATTTCTCTTTATTATTTATAAACTCAACCAACCAAACAACTACTTTGTTCACATTACTTTTATTTACTGTTTTATAAACTGCTTACCTAGCTTAACCTTGATTTCTATAGTCTATTGTGTGTTTCTGCTCTCTGTGGCTTTGTTCCCTAAGTACTACGATTGAACCTCTTAATTGAGAGAGTAATTCACTCCTTAGGGTTAGCATTTGAATGATATCATGGGGTCAAAATCGGTCACGACGGAATCAATAGCTAAAAGACCCGGAAAAAGCGTACAATAAACTATAGACTTTCTACGGAAAAAGCGTACAATAAACTATAGTTTCTACGGATAAACTATAGCAAACAGGTTAGCTTGCCTTGCCTAACCAGCTCACCTGTTGGCAAGCTGAACATCTTTGTCCAGCTCGCCAACAGGCGAACTGGCCTTGCCCGACCAGCTCGCTAGTTGGCAAGTTGAACACCCTTGTCCAGCTCGCCAACAAGCGAGCTGGCCTTGCTTGACCAGCTCTCCTGTTGGCGAGCTCAACTAAAACATTCATGCCCCTAGAGTCGATCGTACTTTGAACCATGATCATAACGTCTCTCGTTTCATCTCGATCCGCCTAACCGTTTGAGTTTTACGATAAAAACTGTAAAAGACATGTTTTCTCGTAAAACCTCGAGTAAATCTTATATAACAGCAACGGTTAAACGAAACACTGAACATTGCCAAACTATACGATTAACTCAAGATTTTTTTTAAAAAAACCGTAAAAGACGTGTTTTCTCATAAAACCTCGAGTCAATCGTATTAAACGGTAACAGTTAAACAAAACACCGAACATTTCCAAACTATATGATTAGCTCGAGATGTTTTATAAAAAAAATGCTAAAGACTTGTTTTCTCGGAAAACCTCGAGTAAATCATATAAAACGGCAACGGTTAAACAAAACACCGAACATTGCCAAACTATACGATTAACTCGAGATGTTTTTTATAAAATGGCATTGTATTAGGAAACGATCTCATTTAAAGTCATACGGCTAAATCGTAAAAAGGCTCGGAAAGTCTTAAAACGCGATAAAAGCCCACTAGCGACTTTAGAAAAGATCCAGCCCAAAGATACAAACTCTCCCAGGCTGTTCGATCTCTTGTCTAGCTCTATTAATTGAACTACATTCGGCTTGATCCTCGAAAGGGGTACGTAGGCAGCCTTTCATAAGGTTCAGTCCGAAATCAATCAAAACTTTTTTTCTTATATTTTTTCGTCTTTTGTTATCGTGCTGCGACTCAACTAGGTTTAGGGTTTTATGTTGCTAAAACTAGGTAATTCGCTGACGGATCCTACGGCCAAAGCCTTTATAATCTCTTGTAATGATCCCAACGCTCTTACGTGAATTCGAAATAAGATCAACTTTCTTTACAAATTTGTTTTATAATGTTTTTTCATATTTTCCGCTGTATTTGATTACTTGTCGTTGGGTTTAGCAGAGATCTGGATCCTCTGGAAAATTAGGATTTTCCTAAGTTTCCTTATTTTATGGAAATCGATGGTGTGAATTTTGGTTCGCATAGTTTAGCGCTAGAAGGAGGGGGGGGGTCAGATTACTCTAACTCATAGCTGCAAAACGCTTGATCAAAACGATGTCGCAGCTCGCAAAAACGCTGGTAAAACAATTCTAGTAGTGACTACTCCTATAGCCAACGTTCACGCAAACGCTGTACTAGTTAACAAAATCAAAAACCTAATCGCGCCTTTTCGCCACGGGGGGAGCAACAAAACAAGCTCGCGATTTCTCTCTCTGATCACTAAGCGCACTGATAAAATCTTTCAAACCCCGTCATGTTTCTCTTATTTCCAAGTTGGACAAATCTCATTACGTATAGGTCGACCAAAAGACGTTTTCCGAGAACTTTTTGGAAAAACTAAATCTCGTCCGAGAAACCGCGGAATAAACCCTAGGTTACTCGCGGAAAAACCCTTGGTTAATCGCAGAATAAACCTTAGGTTACTCGCGGAAAAACCCTAGGTTACTAGCGGAAAAAATCCTATGCTACTCGCAGAGTTGGCCGTACCGTCCAGCTCGCCCATACGGCAAGTTGGACGATACTATTCGGCTCGCAAAGACGGTGAGTTGGCCAAGCAACCCAGCTCGCCACCTTGGCAAACTGGTTGGCCTTTATCCTTGCCCTCGAGGCACTGACTTTGCCCCGAGGATCCTTACCACCCAGCTCGCCTGTTGGCGTGCTGGCCGAGCTCAACCAGCTCGCCTGTTAGGAACCTGGACCGTTCAAACCAGCTCGCTGTTTTGGCGAGCTGATCGGCCTTTCTCCTCACCGTGACAAGTCGTATAAACCGAGAACCTATCGCGGACTTTAAATCGGTATGGAATCAGGTTAAAAGCGCAACAGGAAAAACCAACGCCGATTAGTCATCGCAAAGCCTTAACACCGAAAGTAAACCTAGGTCTTGACCTAAACCCAGCACACAAGTCTCTAACGTCTCAAGGCATGAAATGTGATCCTAAAGGCATGTCTCTTCGTACATATCTAAACGCTCACGAGATTCTAAACATCCTAAAACGAGCAAACGAATATGGCGATCTACAAAAAAACAGTTAGACTATAAGATGACAACTCATATTTTTCCCTCCACATTCATACAAATACAAACTTGCCATTAATCTCCGATGCCTTTATCTCCGATTTTACCCATTTTCAGCCACTGTATGTGAATGTTTTCATATCTAATTGTTATGTTTAGAGTTTATATAGCATACTTATAGGTTCACGAGTTATTTGGAAGAAAGTGAAGAATTTTTATATGTGTATGCATTTACGTTTTTGGGAAATGCTTGTTGTTGATATAATTTCATTGTTGTATTCAAAGCATATGGCTGTGCTGATGGTGAACATAGAATGCCTCCATGGAGATGAGACCCTGATATACCATGGAATTTACCCATTTTCAGCCACTGTATATGACTGTTTTAATATCTAATTGTTATGTTTTATAGTTTATATAGCATACTTATAGGTTCATAAGTTACTTGGAAGAAAGTGAAGATTTTGGAGTCTTTTTGAATAGAAAAGGAGTTTCACCCAAGTTGACCATCAAGACTAAGAGGTCGACAGAAAGAGATCACATTCGATCAATGCACGCTTTATAGCATCGATCGATGGGTGTTAAACATATAGACATGATTTTGGTCCAGAAAGTTTGAAGTCCAAGTCTTCATGATATACCATGATTTTGATCCACTTTTAGTCATGGTCTATTGGTGTTTTTATAAGTATTTATTATATTATAGAAGCTTTTAAGCATATTTATAGGTTCAGGAGTACTTTGCAAGAAAGTGATGGTTTTGGAGCATTTTAGAGAGAATTGGAGAAATCACTCGATTTTTGAATGATTTTTGAATCGACCAAGAAGACGAGGTCGACACAGAGTGACTCACGTCGATTGATATGCACTCTTCATAATCGATCGACACCGAAGGCACGTAAGACCAATTCTCGAGACAGCCAACTTGAAGTCTAAACGTCACCACATTACGATTTTACCCCTCACGAGTTTTAACCTAAGTTTATATACTCTGCCAAAGTGTTAGAGGCAGAGAGAGCTTTTTTGTATTCTTTTCACATCAAAGGTTTTTAGGATATATAGTTTGGGAGAGAAGATCAATAGAGAGATTTGTGATTGAAACTCCATTGTTTTCTATCTACAGTATCTATAATTATGTAGTTTTATTTCTTTGCTTGTGTTATGAATTGCTTAGCCATGTCTGAGTAATTCACTTGTTAGAATTAGGGTTTATATAGGTTAGTGGGATTAGCCCTAACTATAGGATCGCTTGTTGTGGTATTTGTGGGAACCGAAATCCACCTACTGTCAATAAATCGTAAATAAGGAAACTTCGAGAAAACCCTAATTTTCCAGAGGAACCGGCTATCTGCAAAACCGCACAACGATAATTAAGAAAACGATGAACTTAAAATTAAAAAGAGAATGAACGAGATTGAGAGCAAGAAGGTTCTTATTCCGAATCTGCGTAAGAACTGTTACAACGAGAGTAGCTTTAACTCTAGAAGTCTAAGAAAAAGAACCCTAGTTGAGACGCAGCTCGCTAACAGAAAACGAAAATATTCCTAAATGCTAAATTTGGTGGTGAAAGCTCTGAAAATCGTGTCCCAGCTTCTGCCCTATGTCTCTTGCTTATATACTCCCTCTTAGGCGGTTTTAGTCTTTCCATTTCGCCCGAATTCGAGTTTATCGAAAATCTTCCATTTCTCTTGATCCTTCCTTTTCTCCCGCGGAAATCTTCAATTTATCTTCAAACTTTCCTTTTGTCTTCAAACTTGACATTTATCTTCCTTCTGCGAGTAAACCATCAAAACGTTATCGTATCTTCGGGTTAGAATTCGTTAACATCGTGAGATGGGTTTTTATCGCGTTTTAGGACCTTTCGGGCAGTTTTACGATAAAATATGTTTTACGACTTTAAACGAGATCGTTTCTTGATACGATGCCGTTTTTAGTAAATCCCCCGAGTTAATCGTAAAGTTTAGCTACGTTCGTTTCTTGGTTATCCGTTGCCGTTTTTTACGATTTTCTCGACGTTTTTTATTAAAAACGCGTTTTTTATGATTTTAATGAAAAACATCGAATAAATCGTATAGTTTAGGCAATGTTCGGTGTTTCGTTTAATCGTTGCCGTTTTATACGATTTCCTCGAGTTCTTTCCGAGAAAACAAAGTTTTACGGTTTTTATCGTAAAACTCGAACGATAGGTCGGATCAAGACGAAACGGGAGACATTTTGAATATGGTTTGGAGCACGACCGTGTCGAAGGTCGTAAGCACTGAATCGGGGATACGGGAGATCGAGGCTCGGGATGGTCGATTCGACGTACGGCGAACCGAGCCGGACCGGCCCGACTCACCGGCCGGTGGACTGTTCGGGAAGCTTCTAGTTTGCCTAACGGCAAACTAGCGGGGACGAGGCTAGTTAACCATTGGGCGAACTAGCCGGGACGAGGCTAGTTCGCCCAACGGCGAACTAAGCCGGGAAAAGGCTAGTTCGCCCAACGGCAAACTAAGCCGGCTTGGCTTAGTTCGTTGTTGGGCGAACTAGCCAGGACCAGGCTAGTTCGCCCAACGGCGAACTAAGCCGGTCATGGCTTAGTTCGCCCAACGGCGAACTAAGCCGGTCATGGCTTAGTTCGCCGTTGGCTGAACTAGCCGAGACGAAGCTAGTTCGCGTTTTACGGTGGTTTCGGTTTTTCGCGGTTTTGTAAAACCGTTCTTCATGTTTTATAAAACGATTCTTCGAGTTTTATAAAACGATTCTTTGAGTTTTATAAAATGATTCTTCGAGTTTTATAAAATGAATCTTCGAGTTTTATAAAACGATTCGCGAGTTTTATAAAACGATTCTTTGAGTTTTATAAAACGATTCTTCGTGTTTTATAAAATGATTCTCGAGTTTTATAAAACGATTCTCGAGTTTTATAAAATGATTCTTCGAGTTTTATAAAACGATTCTCGAGTTTTATAAAACGATTCTTTGAGTTTTATAAAACGATTCTTCGAGTTTTATAACACGATTCTCGAGTTTTATAAAATGATTCTTTGAGTTTTATAAAACAATTCTTCGAGTTTTATAAAACGATCCTCGAGTTTTATAAAACGATTTCTTTTATATTTCTGCGAGGAGTTTTGGCCGTTGATTCCGTTGTACCGATTTTGACCCCAACAATTAGCCCCCCAGTTCGTAAGAATCGTTGAGTTCTTGCGAACGGATCGAACTTGTTTGTCGAGTTTTGTAGAATTAGGCGGAACTTTAATGGCCAAAAGCCCAAAGGTGAATAGTAAAAATTTTCTTATAAGTATATGGAGTAAATTTTTCGAATTCTTTACTTCATTCTCCATAACTTGTCCAAGAAATTTTTTTGGGCGTTGGGAGACGAGTCGGGATCCGCTAGGGCTGGGATTTGGGTCCCAGCTCTGTCGGAGGCTGATCAAGCATCCGGACATCCAAACTCAGTTCCTCCTAATAGTATTGAGTTCATGCGAGAATTTTGCCGAGTTCCAGAAGCGGTCGAGTTTCGCCTTCCACTTGCCGGGGAGAGCGACAAGGTTGCGCCTGATGGCTTTTTTACGTGCTACAACGCATTTTTGCAGCAATGCCACTTGTGGTTTCCGATCTCAGAGGTCATTGTTCGATATCTTCACAGGCTAGGATTATCGATCAGTCAGTTGACTCCCCCTGGCTTAAAACAACTCGTTGGTCTATGGACGATGAGCTATGAGCAGGGAATCATCCCCAGCGTTGACCATCGGGGATGACACAAAGGATTACTTTGTGCCCTCGCGAAGGAATCGTCACTGGTAGCTCATCGAACTCTTCTTCTTGGAAGAAAAATTTCTTCTATGTTCGTATTGACAGTGCGTCAGTCGAGGAGGATTGCATCCCGTTTTTTACGACCGTGTGGGGTCGGAAAGGTACGTGATTCGAGTTCACACAAGTTCCTCCTTTTGTTGCTCTCTTTTTTTTTATTCGTTTTCGTTTTCCGCAGAGACCAACTCTTTACCTCCACATCCGGTAGATCTCCCGAATATCACTGACTTACTTAAGCGCGGGGAAGTCGGCTGGGGCAGTTTTTCTCCGCAGCGTGTCTGCCGGGCGGTTGCTCTCTACCGATCTCGGCTTTTTGCGGATTCTCCGATTTATGATGAGGATCCGTTTATAGGAGATGACGAATCTGAACGTGCGACTTCTCCTGACAATATTCTCAAGGACTTCCTTGATAGTCAAGCGGAAGAAGGTGTCTGGACGAATGCGGCTGGGTCGTCGACCTCCCATTTTCCGGGCATTGATCATGATCAAGTCCCGGTGTTTACTAGGGGGTCAGAGCTAGCTAAAGAGGTTCATGCGTTTATAAATTTTTTTTTTTGAACAATTTTATCCTCGGATAATTTTGCTTACTTCTTTTCCTTGGCAGGGTTTCCTTGTCATGAGCCGGGCCCTAGATAGCCGTAGTGCTGAAGCTTGTCTTGCCGAGTTTCGAGCAGACATGGCCGAAAAAGAAGTCGCTCGTCTTCAGGCGGAGGTTGAGGCTAACCAAGCCAAAGAAAAGGTTGGGGTGGAAATAGCTCTTGTGAGGGATGAGTGCGAGTCTAGATCTTGCCGTGCCAAGGAGCTTTCCGACCAAGGAATTCGTCGTGCTCGTCGCGCAGGCAAGAGAGAGATTGCTGCGGAGATGAAGGCCCGTCGTGAGAGGTTTGCTACTGGCTGTTCGGATGCTGAAGTTGCTCTACGGGTGTATGGTGATTATCGCGAATGTCGCGGTGTCGTCCATGGGTTGTCCCTTACTCAGAACGAAGGGTATTCGTTTACTGAGGAGTACTCCGCGTGATTGGGGCATGTGGGTCAGAACAAAGACATGCAGCCCGAGCTTTTTGATCTTAGGGCACGCATGTGGGATCAGTGGAACCCCATTGTGGTGTCGCCGGATTCGGTCGAGGTCGGACCTGGGATCTCGGACGTGGAGGGCGAGGTCGTTCAGTCCACGTTTGATGACTTCAGTGTGTGATGTTATTGCTTTTACGATTTCGTTGTTATTTTTCCGGGACTGGCCGTTGGTGGCTTTGAATCCCTGGCGCTGGGCGGCGTGTATTTGAAGACTTTCTAATAAGAAATTTTTTCTAAGTATGAAATTCATGTTTTGCTTTTAGATATAGAGGGAAGAATACGAGTTGTCATCTCGCACCCAACTCTTGGTGTAAATCGTCCGATTCGTTAACTCGGAAGGTTTCGATTTTCGCGAGTGTTTAGATGTGGGCGAAGAGACACGCCTTTAGGATCTCGATTCATGCCTTGAGACGTTAGCGACCAGTGTGCTGGGTTTAGGGCAAGACCTAGGTTTACTTTCGGAATCAGGCTATGCGATGACTAGTCGGCTTTTGTTTTGCCTGTTGCGATTTTAACCTGACTCCATACCGATTTAGAATCCGCGATAGGTTCTCGGCTTATATGGTTCGTATGGTTGGAATCGAGCATCTCACCGGGAAAAATTTTTAATGTGCCCGAAAGAGCTGACCAAAAATTTGGATTTCTTTTATAGCGTGCTATTTTATCCTAGTCGGATGTATGCGAACCGATAAGTCGATGCGTTTGTGTAGGACGGCTAGCGTGCTCGACGGGGCCAATCGCCGAGAGTTCGTGTTTTAATAGTCGCAGACGGAGTTGGGGGAATATTTTTCTTGAGAATTTAGGCGACCTCACGCCGGTTATTTCCAATATATTTTGATGTGCAAGTTTTATAGAAACGATTAAGTAGTTGTTACTGCGGAAGCAATTTTTCGGATGTTTGGAATTCGTTTTTTTTCGTTTTTCGATAGTAGTGGAGATTTTTATAATACTCTAACTTTGTCTTTATTAAAAACTTTGAAAATTTTTCGATTACAAAGCGAAAGTTTTAAAAATTTGGGAGTATACGAATACCCGTATACTCACCCACTCCCCCCCCCCCCGTTTTGGAAGGGGGATAGCTGAACTCGTCTTTAGGCGAGCTTCCTACGTATTCCTTTCGAAAATCAAGCCATCTCGTAGTTCTGATTGTTTGCGCGAGTATGCTTACTCGGCTGTCGCAGACTTTTCGATCACTTCAGTTGTCGGATCGATGTCTTTGTCCGGGCTTTTCTCCTCCGGCTGGGTAGAAGCGATGGGTGCGGAAATTTGCTGTTTCTCGACCGTTGCTTGCTTTGGATCGTCTTCCGCGGGCATGTGGCGTAACCTTTGCCCGTTTTGGTTTCACGATTGCGACCACCAATTGTCTCAGCTTGTGTTCGGCCAGGAAGCAGGATCGTGATTGTCTTTGGCATCCCCAAATTGCTGCGATTCCCGTGGGAGTCCAGAATTTGATGCCTAAGTGATACGTCGATAGAACCGCCTTCATGGAATTTATCCAAGGCGTGCCCAGGATCACATTGTAGGTGGCCGGGAAATCGACTACCACGAAGTTGACGATTTTCGTCACTTCTTTCTCTGCGCCCGGTAGTCGGATCGATCCCAGGGTCATGGACGTCTCACCGGAGAAACTGGTCAACGGTTTTGGAATTGGCCAGACTTCCAAGAGATCAATTCCCATGCGTGCTAGCGTGTTGCGGAAGATCACGTTGAAGGTACTTCCGGTATCGAGCAGGATTCGAGCAACATCTAAATCGCTTATCACTAAGTCGATCACAACGGAATCGGCGTGAGGTNTTTTGGAATTGGCCAGACTTCCAAGAGATCAATTCCCATGCGTGCTAGCGTGTTGCGGAAGATCACGTTGAAGGTACTTCCGGTATCGAGCAGGATTCGAGCAACATCTAAATCGCTTATCACTAAGTCGATCACAACGGAATCGGCGTGAGGTTGGTCGATTCCGCCGGTTTCAGCGTCGTCGAATGAGATTACCCATTTCAGAGAGTCATCCGTCGGCACCTTCCAACTTAAGCCGGTTTCGGATCTACGTTGGTAGGATTTGATTGACGAGACGGTGTCGTTGTAATATTGCGATTCACCGATAATCATGTTCATTTTTCGGCGGCTAGCATCGTTACCCTTCTCGTCTTGTCTTCGTCCGCGTTTTTCGCCCGACTGGTTCCCTTGTGGCGGAGTTTCTGCTCGCGAGTTCCTGTCGTTTTTCGGGAGGCGGTCTGAGTCGCGGATGAGATCTTTGACGCTGGATATCTCAGAGAGTTCTCCCGCGATCATTTTTGCAGCGAGTCTAGCGCTGAGAACTTTGCAGTTCACGGTAGAGTGTCCACGGGTTTGGTGGAGGTCGCAGAAAGTATTCTCATCGTAATTCGAATTTCTCGTCCACGTGTTACCCGTAGTTCGTCCTTGCTCCGATCCGGAGTTAATGGCGTAGTTATGCACCCCTTGGAGATCCTGTCCCTCATGATGGATGAATTTGTCGTTACGAGAACTCCTCTTTTTCTGCTTCTGCTCGGACGCGTTATCCTTCGCGGATGTTTTCGTCGGCTTATGCTTCTCGGACAGGATTTTAGTCTCCTCTTCGATGGTTATGAAGTCAGTGGCCTTATGGAGCGCGTCCTGGATCGTCCGCGGTTTCTCGAGAGTTATCCACTTGCGGAATTTGAAATGAACCAGAGCGATTTCCTTAACGCGTCGATGGCGGCTTTGTCGCTAATTCCGCTAACCCTAGCCAAGACGAGTTTGAACCTGCTCATGAAATCCGGAGAGATTCGTCCTCTTTCTGCATTAAGCTCCAGAGGTCGGCGTCGGAGGTTTCCGGGTTAATGAACATCGAGTACTGCTTCAGGAATTCCGAAGCGAGTCGGCAGAAACTTCCGATCGAATTTCGCCTAAGTTTGGCAAACCATTCGAGCGCTGCTCCTTCTAGGTTTTCGAAAAAGAGACAGCAGTAGCCTGCCTCTTTTTCGTGGTCCTTGAGTTTGGCTTGTCCCATGGTGATCTGGAATGCCTGTAGGTGCGCTTTGGGATCAGACGCCCCGTCGTAAGTCGGCCCCTTAAGTTTTCTGGGATCGGGTAGCTTGACCTCGGTGATGCGAGCCGTGAAGGGCGTTTTCCGAGACTCGTATGTTGGGGTCAAAATCGGTACGACGGAATTAATAGCCAAAACTTTCCGCAAGAATACAAAATGAACAGTTTTATAAAACTCGAGAAATCATTTTATAAAGCTCGAAAATCGTTTTATAAAGCTCGAGAATCGTTTTATAAAACTCGAGAATCGTTTTATAAAGCTCGAGAATCGTTTTATAAAGCTCGAGAATCGTTTTATAAAACTCGAGAATCGTTTTATAAAACTCGAGAAATCGTTTTATAAAACTCGGGAATCGCTTTATAAAACTCGAGAAATCGTTTTATAAAGCTCGAGAATCGTTTTATAAAACTCGAGAAATCGTTTTATAAAGCTCGAGAATCGTTTTATAAAACTCGAGAATCGTTTTATAAAACTCAAGAATCGTTTTATAAAACTCGAGAGAAACCGTTTTATAAAACTCGAGAATCGTTTTATAAAACTCGAGAATC
>CAKOAT010108265.1:138986-177204 GCA_932364175.1 Eruca vesicaria subsp. sativa
GATAAAACCCATCTCGCGATTTCAACGGAATCAAACCCGCGGATTTGATAACGTTCTAACGGTTTACTCGCAGAAAGAAAATAAAAGTCAAGTTTAAACATAAAAGGAAGATTTGAAGAGAAATAGAAGATTTCCGCAGAAGAAAAGGAAGGATCGAGAAGAATGGAAAGTTCCCGATTTAAGTCAAATCTGGGCGAAACGGAAAGATCGGATTGCCAAGACAAGGAGTATATAAAGAGGAGGTCTAGGGCAGAAACAAAGGGACACGAAATTCAGAGCTCTCACCACAAAAACTAGCATTTAGGAACTTTTCCGTTTTTCTGTTAGCGAGCTGCGTCTCAATTAGGGTTTTCGTTCTTAAGCCTTTTCGGCTACTCTTTTGTACCAGTTCTACGCAGATTCGGAATAAGAAACTCTTTGCTCTCTTTGTTTTTCGTTTATTCTCGTTTTAATTCTAAGTTATCGTTTTCTTATTTTCATTGTGCGGTTCTCGCAGATAGCCGGTTCCTCTGGAAACTTAGGGTTTTTCCCGAAGTTTCCTTATTTACGATTTATTTGACAGTAGGGTGAATTCGACTCCCACATCGTACAGTAGCCGATCGATTTCAGGTGCGGCGCTGGTAGCGTGATGAATCTGAGATTTCACCGTTTTTACTGCTGCGTCCGTTTTAGTGATGTATTCGCGGAGATCGGGAATCTCGGTCAGATTGCCGGCAGTTTTCCGACCTTGTCGGCGTTTGCTGCGAGTAACCGGAGATCGCTCCTCAGCAGTTTTTGTGTAGCGCGGGAAGTCGAGTTCCTCCTCGTCTCTGGTGAGAGAACGCTCGGGAGAAGACTCCGGCGGAGGACTGCGGGTTTTTCTTCTCCTGAGGTGGACGCCAGCGTCTTCGTCTGATGAATCGGCTTGGTCGCTTGTTTCCATGTTGACCCTTTCGATGCCATCGCCCTCGGTCTCCTGTTCGTGGGTAGGAGGATTTTCTGATTCGTTCAGCGTCGCGTCAGGGTTATCTTTTCCAGAATCCTTTTCCGGTAAGTTACCCTGCTCGGTTCTGGGACGATCCGTAGGAGCGCCGAAATCGAGCCTATTTCCGCGGATCTTAGTAGTTCCGCGGGGGCGAATTGCTCTGGTTGTCGCAGTTAGGGTCTCAACCCGTTTTGCGAGCGTTAGCGTTTGTAGCGTTGGCCGCGGACGCATCTTGTGGTGGTGGTGTTATATCAACGTTGTCGGGTTCGTTGCGAGTTTGGTTGTCACCAGTCATCTTTTCTTCGTTGGACATGTTGCGGCTTCGCTTGTTGTGGTATTTGTGGGAACCGAAATCCACCTAATGTCAATAAATCGTAAATAAGGAAACTTCGGGAAAGCCCTAAGTTTCCAGAGGAACCGGCTATCTGCAAAACCGCACAACGATAATTAAGAAAACGATGAACTTAAAATTAAAAATAGAATGAACGAGATTGAGAGCAAGAAGGTTCTTATTCTGAATCTGCGTAAGAACTGTTACAACAAGAGTAGCTTTAACTCTAGAACTCTAAGAACGAGAACCCTAGTTGAGACGCAGCTCGCTAACAGAAAATATAGATATTCCTAAATGCTAAATTTGGCGGTGAAAGATCTGAAAATCGTGTCCCAGCTTCTGCCCTATGCATCTTGCTAATATACTCCCTCTTAGGCGGTTTTAGTCTTTCCATTTCGCCCGAATTCGAGTTTATCGGGAATCTTCCATTTCTCTTGATCCATCCTTCCTTTTCGCCCGCGAAAATCTTCTATTTATCTTTAAACTTGCCTTTTGTCTTCAAACTTGACATTTATCTTCCTTCTGCGAGTAAACCATCAAAAGATTATCGTAATTTCGGGTTAGACTTCGTTAACATCGCGAGATGGGTTTTTATCGCGTTTTAGGACCTTTCAGGCCGTTTTTATCGCGTTTTAGGACCTTTCAGGCCGTTTTACGACTTTAAACGAGATCGTTTCCTGATCCGATGCCATTTTTAGTAAATTCCCCGAGTTAATCGTAAACTTTAACTACGTTCGTTTCTTGGTTATCCGTTGCCGTTTTTTACGATTTTCTCGACGTTTTTTATTAAAAACGCGTTTTTTATGATTTTAACGAAAAACATCGAATAAATCGTATAGTTTAGGCAATGTTCGGTGTTTCGTTTAACCGTTGCCGTTTTATACGATTTCCTCAAGTTTTTTCTGAGAAAACAAAGTTTTACGGTTTTTATCGTAAAACTCGAACGATACGTCGGATCGAGACGAAATGGGATACATTTTGAACATGGTTCGGAGCACGACCGTGTCGAAGGTCGTAAGCACTGAATCGGGGATACAGGAGATCGAGGCTCGGGATGGTTGATTCGGCGTACGGCGAACCGAGCCGGCCCGGTCCGGCTCGCCGGCCGGTGGACTGTCCGGAAAGCTTCTAGTTCGCCCAACGGCGAACTAAGCCGGTCATGGCTTAGTTCGCCGTTGGGCGAACTAGCCGGGACAAAGCTAGTTCGGGTTTTACGGCGGTTTCGGTTTTTTGCGGTTTTGTAAAACGGTTCTTCGAGTTTTATAAAACGATTCTTCGAGTTTTATAAAACGATTCTTTGAGTTTTATAAAACGATTCTTCGAGTTTTATAAAACGATTCTTCGAGTTTTATAAAACGATTCTTTGAGTTTTATAAAACAATTCTCAAGTTTTGTAAAACGATTCTTTGAGTTTTATAAAACGATTCTTTGAGTTTTATGAAACGATTCTTGAGTTTTATAAAACGATTCTCGAGTTTTATAAAACAATTCTTTGAGTTTTATAAAACGATTCTTGAGTTTTGTAAAACGATTCTTCGAGTCTTATAAAACAATTCTTCGAGTTTTATAAAAAGATTCTCGAGTTTTATAAAATGATTCTTTGAGTTTTATAAAACGATTCTTCGAGTTTTATAAAACGATTCTCGAGTTTCATAAAACGATTTCTTTTATATTTCTGCGGGGATTTTTGGCCGTTGATTCCGTCGTACCGATTTTGACCCCAACAGTATTCATTAATAGGATATTCTTAATGCTTATGATAACTCTTATAATCTTGAATACGTCCTGATTAAGCTAGGATTTTTAGTAGAGAGAAGGCAATCACTTGATCTAGGGAATCCACAGTTACTGTATAATTAACTCGCGTATAACTCTTGACTAGCCGAATCGATTGATATTCCCATTGGAAATCTATCGACGTCGAGTAAAGTGTATCGATCAATATTCCTCTAGAATAATCGATCGACACTGTTATTTATCAGACATTTTTGTTTAGGTCTATAAGCCTCTAGTCAATCGACTTATTTATTAAGCGGAAGTTAATAAAAATATGTTATTAAGATAGTTAAGCTCCGTAATACCTTGCAAACAACTAATTAGCACCAATATGATTATAATCTCCAACACATGAATAAAAGCCTTATGTCTAACACCTTTCCATTTAAATTCACAAACCCTCATTCCATTCTTGTCGAGTTATTGTCTTGCTCAATTAGAATATTTCTTATTTATTGTCTACTTGTTAACTGCGATTTTACTATTTATATTCACCTAGTTTTATTGCTTAATAAGATTTAAGTGGTTCCTTAGCTACTTGTGTATTCGATCCGTAAGTACTAAAATATATCCCTTATTGGAGAGAGTAAGTTGCTCCACAGGGTAATTTGAGCACATATCACTTCACCAAATTACAATTTTACCCTTGATGAGTTTTACCTTAATTGTTTATAGCTCTGCCTTGTGTTTATGGCAGAGTGAGCTTTTTGATATTCTTGTTTTCATGCATAAAAATACTTAGAGAGAGAGTTGGAGAGAAGATTCAAGACTTCTACAAACTTGTTATTGCCAGCAATATCGACCGATGTTTTGACAGCGATATCGGACGATATGGGTTGCTGTCGATCGATAACTCTATAGGAGTATCGATCGATATAGCATAAGATCGAATCGAAACTATGTTCACCAAGATCATAGACCGGCTCTCGCACAACCCTATAGGATCTAAGCTTATGCCAAATGATTTTCAGGACAATGATTAACAAGTTAAATCACATCCATGATCATACTCTAGGTAGCTACTCTAGAGTAAGCATTAGGGTTCATTTGGATAATGAATATCAACAATTCAACATTCTATAGTTGGGGCTAATCCCTCATAACTATTTGAACCCTAAATCTAACAAAGAAATCTACTTAAACATAGCTAAGAGATTCATAACAGCAAGGTAATAATAGAGATTCATTAGATTAGAAGATTGAACTTTAGGTTTTTGGAACAACAAATCTCTTTGTGTGTTTCCTCTAAATCTAGAATTCTATAACCTTTGAGAATTAAGATGAAAAGAAATACTTTATTGCTAAGTATCGAATAGAACAAAAGAATTCAAAAGCACAAGAAAATCATGCAAAGCTTTTGAAGTACAAAAAGCACTAGAACAATAAAAGCATGTTTTGCCAAACACATAGGCAAACACTATAAATATGAGTTCCATTAGGATAAAAACTCGTCAGGGGCATTATTGTAATATTGGGAAGACTTAGGCTTCAGGTCGGCCAAGTCGGACTTGTTCTCCACGCGTCATATCGATCGATGGTACATGGTGTACATCGCTCGATGGAGTATCTCGATTTCATCTTCTAGGAAGCGTCATCGATCGATTACACAGGGTGTGTATCGATCAATATGTATCCTTGTTGTCTGATCTTCATAGTCATCTCGCAAAACTCTCCTTTAAACTCCAAAATGGCACCTAAATCATCACATTACTCCAAAATGCTCCTGAACCTGAAAACATACCTAATAGACTCCAAAACATATATAAAACTTATAAAAACACATCAATACCATGGCTAAAAGCGGGTCAAAATCATGGTATATCAATCTTGCAAGCAACTTATTAAGACATTTGTAGCATTGTAATCCTGATTTTCTGAATAGGAACCTTGAATCTAACCACTTTCTTTTATTTTTCAAAACCTAAACCAATTCTCTTGAGTAACTCACCATTGCTCACACCTTCAATTTACTTTTAAACTTAATCAACCTAGCATAATCACTAAGGATTATATCTTTTGTGTTCCTTAGTTCCTTGTGGATTCGATCCCTAAGTACTACAACTGTACCTCTTATTTGAGAGAGTAATTCACTCCTTAGGGTAATTTAAGTGATATCAGAACGTGGTGGCCCCCTTTTTAGGTTAAATAAACCTTATCTTTATAGTAGAGGTGGTGCCTCTCTCCTAGGGTTTGATAATATTCATTATATCCTAGATAGTAGAATATTTCCAATTTTCTTATAGGCGGCCATATGTATTGGAACACTTCCTCTTTCTTCTCTTGGATTTAAGGAGATTCGACCATATTATCACTAATGTGAATGTTCACATTTATTATGAAGTTTTCCTTTTTGTTCGAAGGCAGGAGGAATTATCTGACCCGGCCCAGAAGCAGGGCTCGGTTCCTAGGGCAGGGCCCAGAACCTGGAAGCCGGAAGCTGGGGAAATCTTCTCATGGATTATTTTTGCCCAACAGTTCCGACAACGGTTCAGAGTACGATCGAGTTGAGGGACATATGTCTTCTGTCCGGGCAATGCGGATGGTGCGGTAGTTATAGTGACGTAATTAGCCAGAAAGAGTGTTATTCAATTGGCAGTTGGACATATAACAGGTTTCATGAGAGTTCATTTGCAGACATTATGAAACCTTCAAAAGAAGATGATTTAGATGATTTTGACAAAAGTTACAGTGAAGATAGAATCTGGGATTACAATGGTCGTGCTTCAGAGGAGGATAGGGTTCTTCGTGAATACTTCACAACCTGGAAGACAGAATCGATCGACAATGATTACTTACCATCGATCGATAATGTGGAAGGTGTTGCCTACTCGATTAGTAGTTGCCCCGATGACCGTTGTCATGAGAGCTTTGAAGTCAAATCGCATCCACGGATGAGCCACAGCAATCGATCGACACCAATCATCTACCATCGATCGATATACATAACTCACCCAAGGTAAAATCACAAAGCGATCAATATCTAAACATACTAACATCGAAGGAGTTTGATATTTTCAGGAACCCCGATAACTACGCACATGCGAGGAATGGACACTTTCCTAGCATGTCCAGCAAGGACGTCGCAGATACACTCGAGATGGCGAAGGAACCTGACCTGATGCTGAACCTAGGATACGAACATAGACTAGGTCATCGATTGACAATGCAATTCAGCCATCGATCGACATACGTTCAGAACCAGAGATGTACAAAAAAGATGAGATCGATGAGATTGTATTTGGAATCTGTGGAGCCCAAGACAGATCGGAAGAAAAACTCAAGACCCTGATAGATGATGCTTATCACCCCTTGGACAGAAACATAAATTGGCTACACGCGTTCACGAAGAAGTTACGAGTTTAATTGGATAAACTGCAGACACAACGTGTAGAGGAAGCAAAATCAGCTGCATCGATCAAAATCGGTACGACGGAATTAATAGCCAAAACTCCCCGCGAAAATACAAAAAGAACATTTTTATAAAACCCGAGGAATAGTTTTATAGAACTCGAGAAATCCTTTTATAAAACTCGAGAATCGTTTTATAAAACTCGAGAATCGTTTTATAAAACTCGAGAATCGTTTTATAAAACTCGAGAAATCGTTTTATGAAACTCGAGAAATCGTTTTATAAAACTCGAGAATCGTTTTATAAAACTCGAGAATCGTTTTATAAAACTCGAGAATCGTTTTATAAAACTCGAGAAATCGTTTTATAAAACTCGAGAAATCGTTTTATAAAACTCGAGAATCGTTTTATAAAACTCGAGAATCGTTTTATAAAACTCGAGAAGTCGTTTTATAAAACTCGAGAAATCGTTTTATAAAACTCGAGAGTCGTTTTATAAAACTCGAGAAATCGTCTTATAAAACTCGAAGATCGTTTTATAAAACTCGAGAAATCGTTTTATAAAGCTCGAGAATCGTTTTATAAAACTCGAGAAATCGTTTTATAAAGCTCGAGAATCGTTTTATAAAACTCGAGAAATCGTTTTATAAAACTCGAAGATCGTTTTATAAAACTCGAGAAATCGTTTTATAAAACTCAAGAAATCGTTTTAAACTCGAAGATCGTTTTATAAAACTCGAAAGATCATTTTATAAAACTCGAAGATCATTTTATAAAATCCGAAGATCGTTTTATAAAACTCGAGAATCGTTTTACGAAACCGCAAAAAACCAAAAAAGCCGATGGGCGAACTAAGAGACACTCTCTAGTTCGCCCATCGGCGAACTAAGCCGGCCCGGCTTAGTTCGCCGATGGGCGAACTAGGACATGCCCGACATGCCGATGGGCGAACTAGAGACTTCCCGGACACTCCACGTCTCGATTTCCCGTATTCCCGATTCGAAACTTACGTCTTTCGACAAGGTCGCGTTCTAAACCACGGCCGAAATATCTCCCGTTCCGTCTCGATCCGACTTACCGTTCGAGTTTTACGATAAAAACCGTAAAACTTCTTTTTCTCGGAAAGAACTCGAGGAAATCGTATAAAACGGAAACGGTTAAACGAAACACCAAACATTGCCTAAACTATACGATTTATTCGAGATTTCTCGTTGAAATCATAAAAAACGCGCTTTTAATAAAAAACGCCGAATAAGTCGTAAAAAACGTGTTTTTAATAAAAAGTCGAGTACATCATAAAACTTTGTGATTAACTCGAGAAATTTATTAAAAACGACGTCAGATCAGGAAACGATCCCGTAAAAAGTCAGAAAACGGTTTTTATCGCAAAACGGCCCGGAAGAACCTAAAACGCGATAAAAACCCATCTCGCGCTTTCAACGGAATCAAACCCGCAGATTTGATGACGTTTTGACGGTTTACTCGCAGAAGGAAAATAAAGTCAAGTTTAAAGATAAAAGGAAGGTTTGAAGAGAAATAGAAGATTTCCGCAGAAGAAAAAGAAGGATCGAGAAGAATGGAAAATTCCCGATTTAGTCAAATCTGGGCGAAATGGAAAGATCGGATAGCCAAGACGAGGAGTATATAAAGAGGAGGTCTAGGGCAGAAGCACACAAACGAAATTCAGAGCTCTCCCCACCAAAACTAGCATTTAGGAATATTTCCGTTTTTCTGTTAGCGAGCTGCGTCTCAATTAGGGTTTTCGTTCTTAAGCTTTTCGGCTACTCTTTTGTACCAGTTCTACGCAGATTCCGAATAAGAACCTCTTTGCTCTCTATTTCGTTTATTATCATTCAAATTCTAAGTTATCGATTTCTTATTTTTCGTTGTGCGGTTCTCGCAGATAGCCGGTTCCTCTGGAAACTTAGGGTTTTCCCGAAGTTTCCTTATTTACGATTTATTTGACAGTGAGTGGATTTCGACACCCACACGAGTGCCGATACCGGCCGACGAGACCCAGTCTACATCGATCGATAGTAGAGTACCTGCACGACCGATGGAGTTAATTTTCCATTGATCGATACTGTTTCCGGTCAGGTATATCGTTCTTACTCGTTATACTAAACACTTTTGGTTTATTATTTTTCAACATAACACCGACTGTTTACAATAGGGGTAATGTAATTTAAGTATGAGGAGATTTTTACTGATATCTATTTTATTTTTTAGTCTTATTAAAATGTTTTTAAAGAGTTTTATTGAGTCAATAAGGAGATGATGATTACTTTCAAGTTTTCACTCTATCTAACCACTCTTTAGCACTATTCTAGATTTATTAATTACATGTAGTAGTAAAGATACTAAAGTGGATCAACTTGTCAAACATCCACACTTTCTTAGATTGTTTGAAAGAACCAAACCTGACCTCCAACCCTAAACCTGACACAATCGCTTGTCTTGGGGCTTGGTATACATGGGATCGGATTCTTCAATTAAGTCTGGAAGGTAAAACCTTGTGTAGATTTATCACCTTTTCTCTCTCTATTTTTGACCCTGGATATTTAAGTAGAGCAGAAAAAAAATATATATATATAGTAATAAATATACATTTATATTATTTAGTTAGGAGGAATCAGAACAGGACTTGGTGGCCTCAACCATTAAGGCTTGATTAGTAAAGATTCCAATAAACGGATTCGAACGGGATTTGGTGGCTACAACCATTAAGGTTCGCTTCATATGAATTCTTGGATATTGGTCAAAAAGAAATTATCAGGACTTAGTGGCAACAACCATTAAGGCTTGTTTCATGGAAGCCTCTCCAATCTTGGTTAATGATCATGCAATAAAAGAAAACAATGACTAAAGAGAGAAATTAGAAGAGAGAAAAGATAGGAACTAACTTTTACCTGTAGATCCAGATACTTGTTTGAAAATCCTTGCATCCTATGATCAAGACTCCCAAGGTAAAGAAAACACCTTTATTTATGTTAAGAAATGAGGTTAGTTGAGGGGATTGTCAGATAGTATTTGCTAAGTTTCTGGCTTGATGAATTTGGTTGCAAAACTAGGATATGGTATAATGTACTTCTGGAGTTGAGATTTCTTAGATGTGGTTTTCAATACAGTAGAGGTCATGATTTTAAGTTATAAAATTTTATGGATCTTCGCCGTTTTCAAACTTCGTTTAGAGAGACAGCCTATTTGTTCCGCTTGAGGACAAGCAAAATGATAAATCTGGGGGAATTGATATACAATAGATTTTACCCATTTTCAGCCATGGTATGTTGGTGTCAAAATCGGTCAAGACGGAATCAATGGCTAAAAGTCTCCGCAAAAGTAAAAATAAAAATACGTTTTATAAAACTCGAGAGCTCGTTTTATAAAACTCGAGAAATCATTTTATAAAAGAAGTTTCCGTTTTATAAAACTCGAGAGATTGTTTTATAAAACTCGAGAAATCGTTTTCTAAAACTCGAGAAATCGTTTTATAAAAGAAGTTCCCTTTTTATAAAACTCGAGAGATCGTTTTATAAAACTAGAGAAATTGTTTTATAAAACTCGAAAAATAGTTTCATAAAACTTGAGAAATCGTTTTGTAAAACTCGAGAAATTGAGGAATTGTTTTCTAAAACTCGAGAAGCCGTTTTATAAAACCGTGAAAAACCGAAACCGCCGTAAAACGCGAGCTAGTCCCGTCACGACTAGCTCGCCCAACGGCGAGCTAAGCCAGCTGGCTTAGCTCGCTGTTTGGCGAGCTAGAAGCTCCCCGGGTAGCTCGCCGTACGTCGAGCCGACCATCCTGAGCCTCGATCTCCCACATCCTCGATTCAAGGCATACGTCCTTCGACATGATCATATTCCAAACCACGGTCGAAATGTCTCCCGTTTCATCTCGATCCGTCCTATCGTTCGAGTTTTACGATAAAAACCATAAAACTTTGTTTTCTCGAAAAGAACTTGAGGAAATCGTATAAAACGGCAACGGTTAGACGAAACACCGAACATTGCCTAAACTATACGATTTATTCGAGATTTTTCGTAAAAAAATCGTAAAAAACGCGTTTTTTTATAAAAAAAACGTCGAGTGAATCATAAAAACGGCAACGATCAACCGAAAAACAAACGTAGAATCGAATCAGGAAACGGTCTCGTATAAAGTCGCAAAACGGATTTATCACAAAATGGCTCGGAAGGTCCTAAAACGTGATAAAAGCCCATCTCGCGATCTTAACGAAATCTAACCCAAAGGTACGATAACGTTTTGACAATTTACCCGCAGAAGGAAGATAAATGTCAAGTTTGAAGATAAATGTCAAGTTTGAAGATAAATAGAAGATTTCCGCTGGAAAAAAGGAAATATCGAGATAAATGGAAGATTCCCGATAAACTTGAATCTGGGCGAAATGGAAAGACTAAACCGCCTAGGAAGGGAGTATATAAGCAAGAGGCATAGGTCAGAAGAAAAGGACAATTTTGGGAGCTCTCATCTGAGACTTTTACAACTTTTCTAGACTTAGAATTTTCCGCACTTAGAAACCTAGGCTTTCTTCTCGACAAGTTCGGTTTCTATGACTGGCGGTCAATTACTAGACGAACTCGCCCAGGCAGTTCGATCTCTTGTCCAGCTCTATTAACTGAACTACGTTTGACTTGATCCTCGAAAGGGGTACATAGGCAGCCTTTCATAAGGTTCAGTCCGAAATCAATCAAACCTTTTTCTTATCTTTTTCCGTCTTTCGTTATCGATCTGCGACTCGGCTAGATTTAGGGTTTTATGATTGTAACTCGCTGATGGCCCCTGCGGCCAAAGCCTTTGTAATTCCTTGTAATGATCGCAACGCTCTTACGCGAATCGGAAATAAGACCGACTTTCTTTATAAATTCGTTTTATTGCGTTCTTCATATTTCTCCGCATTTATTTGGTTACTTGTCGTTGGCTTTCGCAGAGATCCGGTTCCTCTGGAAATTAGGGTTTTCCTAAGTTTCCTTATTTAACGGAAATCGACAGGGGTGAATTTCGGTTCCCACAATTTGGCGCTAGAAGGAGGGGGGTCGGATTACTCTTACTCATAGCCGCAAAACGCTTGATTAAAACGATGTCTGGATATATGAAAGACAAAGTCACAACTCGCAAAAACGCTGGTAAAACAATTCTAGCAGCGATTGCTCCTATAGCCAATGCTCACACAAACGCTGTAGTAATTAATAAAATAGAAAACTTAATTGCGACTCTTCACCACGGAAAGAGCATGAAACGATCTCGTGATTTCTCCGTCTAAACAAAAGGGCAACGATAAAACAAATCAAACCCCGTAACCAAATCAGAGAAATATCAACGTGTGAATGTTTGACCAGCTCGCCCAATGGCGAGTTGGACACGATTCTCAGGATCCTAAGCCCGGTCCTATTCCAATCTTGATCGTACTGCTTTTCGTTTCATCTCAATCGGACATTCCGTTGAGATTCTACGACTAAAACAAGTCAACTCGACGAATCGAGATCACGAGCACCAAGCATCTCAGCTCGCCGTACGGCCAGCTGAACCAATCGCCTAGCTCACCCAAGAGGCGCTGACTTTGCCCCATGGGTTCTTATCGCCTAGCTCGCCATACGGCGACCTGCCAAGCTGAACTAGCTCGCCGTACGGCGAGCTGAACCGTTCAGGACTAGCTCGCCGCACGTCGAGCTGGCTAGATCGCCCAACAGGCGCTGACTTTTCCCCAAGGGTTCTTATCGCCTAGCTCGCCATACGACGACCAGGCCAAGCTGAAATAGCTTGCCGTACGGCGAGTTGAACCGTTCAGGACTAGCTCGCCGTACGTCGAGCTGGCTAGCTCGCTGTATGGCGAGCTATCCAGCCTTTCACCTCGCCCAATAGGTGCTGACTTTGTCCCAAGGGTTCTTACCATCCAGATCGCCACAAGGCAAGCTGGAAGGGTTCACCCGACTCGCCCTACGTCGAGCTGAACCAATCCTCGAGTTTCTCTCTCGAGTCTTGATCGCGCTGATTCTCGTTTTGTCTCAGTCGGAATTTCCATGGAGATTTTATGACAAAAACTGCAAAGACTTGTTGTTCCGTATAAGTTCAAATCAATCGTCTAAAATGGAAACGGTCGACTTAACACCAAAGTTACCTAAACTATACGAGAGATCTGAACTCTCTAAACGCAATCCGGTTTTACAAAACTCTGTCATGAAAAGTCGAAAACATCCACTCATAAACACGTGATTTATTTTTCGATATACAAAGCGCACCTAGTCGGTTAAGTAAAACCAGTAGTACGAAGAAACAAGAACATAAACTCGGACGATGAAATCCCTTCCTCACTCCGAAACTCTCGTTGGTATTTCATCGAAGACTGATTCATACAAAAGTAAGTCAAAAGACGAAGAATGAAGAATAGGCGGTTCCGAATCATCGATGAGACTAAGGTATGTCCGATTTGAAAATTTTATTAGACTTCTAATTTCTCGTAGGTAAGAAACGAAAACGTCTTGTAAACTGCCGTGAAACCAAGAGAACTTAGAATATAGAGGATAGTCTAGCATTCTAAATCGTAGGCAATTTTTGTCTATCTCGATTTGTTGTTTGCTAACCAATCAGGCATAACTCGCAAACCGATCCAATCTCTCGTACAACCGAGAAACGATCGCCATGCATTCGAACGTACTCGTTTCCTAAAAGAAAGAAGGAGCTAGAGACGCTGACGTCGTCTTAAAACTGACTCGCTCCAAGAAATTTTCGTAAATCAGACATACTCCAAGTCATCTCCAATCCATCACGGTCTTTAACAAACCCGGATTATCGATCATCCGAATCCTTCAAAGGAAACTCATCTTTTTTCTTTTCGTCAAATATTTTCCCTCACATCGATAAAACGCTTTCTATAAAGAAAACTCTCGCCAAAACAAGCAGAAAAATATTCGGACAATGCGACGCCTCGTCAAAATCATCCCAAAAGCAAACGACAATCTAAGAACCGTCTAAACGTTAAAGACTGATCCAAACCGTCTGAGAAGTAATCTCGAGGACTATACAGCATCTCTTGTTGCAATCATGCAGTTAGAGAATCTCTGCGAAACTTCAAAGTGAAACTCGATGATTTGCCGAAGTCATAAAGATCTTCTCGAACTTGATAAACCAAGTTTCGTATAAGAATCAAAAAATTATACGAGAATCTTTAGGCGTCAAAGCATTGATCTCATTCTAAGTCATGGAATAATATCAAGAACATTTGCGGAATAAAGATCGACAACTGTTACAAAATAGAATTGAAGAACTTAGACGTCGAAACGTTCTAAGGATCTGGATTGCTAGTCTAAATGCTAAGTCCTAAATTCCTAAGCTAACAGCCGTCTTTTTAGGTCTGATTTTCGTCCCCCTGCTCTTGCCCTATGCCTCTGGCTTATATACTCCTCTCCCAGGCAGTTCAGTCTTTCCATTTTGCCCAGATTCAAGTTTATCGGGAATATTCCATCTATCTCGATCCTTGTTTTTTTCCCGCGGAAATCTTCTATTTATCTTCAAACTTGCCATTTATCTTCAAACTTGACATTTAACTTTCTTCTGCGAGTAAACCATCAATACTCTATCGTATCTTTGGGTTAGATTTTGTTAAGATTGCGAGACGGACTTTTATCGCGTTTACCTTTCAGGTCGTTTTACGATAAATCCGTTTTATGACTTTATACGAGATCGTTTCTTGATCCGATGCCGTTTGTAGTAAATTTCCCGAGTTAATCGTAAAGTTTAGCTACGTTCGTTTCTCGGTTAATCGTTGCCGTTCTTTAACGATTTTCTCGACGTTTTTTATTAAAAACATGTTTTTTTATGATTTTAACGAAAAATCTTGAATAAATTGTATAGTTTAGGCAATGTTAGGTGTCTCGTCTAACCGTTGCCGTTTTCTACGATTTTCTCGAGTTCTTTTTGAGAAAACAAAGTTTTACGGTTTTTATCGCAAAACTCGAACGATAAGTCGGATCGAGACGAAACGGGAGACATTTTGACCGAGGTTCAGAACACGACCGTATTGAAAGACGTAAGCACTGAATCGGGATACGGGAGATCGAGGCTCGAGAGGTCGGTTCGACATACGGCGAACCGAGCCAGACCGATCCAGCTCGCCGGTCGGCGAGCTGTCCGGGACGCTCCTAGTTCCCCCAACGGCGAACTAAGCCGGCTTGGCTTAGTTCGCCGTTGCTTAGTTTGCCGTTGGGCAAACTAAGCCGGTCATGGCTAAGTTCGCCGTTGGGCGAACTAGCCGGGACGAGGCTAGTTCGCGTTTTACGGCGGTTTCGGTTTTTCACGGTTTTGTAAAACGATTCTTCCAGTTTTATAAAACGATTCTTCGAGTTTTACAAAATGATTCTCGAGTTTTATAAACGATTCTTCGAGTTTTATAACACGATTCTTCGAGTTTTATAAAACGATTCTCAAGTTTTATAAAACGATTCTTCGAGTTTTATAAAATGATTCTTCGAGTTTTATAAAATGATTCTTCGAGTTTTATAAAATGATTCTTTCAGTTTTATAAAATGATTTCTCGAGTTTTATAAAATAATTCTTGCGGAAAGCAATGATTCCATCTTTTACAGAAGTTATCGTAGACGTTGATTTCGAGATTACGGTTTCAAACACCAACAGTTAGCCCCCCAGCTCACAAATTCCGGAGAAATTTTTTGCGGGCGAATGGAGTTGCTTTAATCTGAATCTACGGCTGCGATTTGTCTAATTACGAGGAACAAGCTCTTCTTTTCTATAAGTATTGGATAATTACTTCTCTTATCTTCCATCTCTCAAGTTTCTCTCCAACATCTCTTTAGAAAAATTTCAAGATGTCTTCTTCCCAAGTTGATCAACAAAACTGTGAGGTCCCATCTGGTGACAACCCTATGGCACATCCGCAGGATGTTCTGATTTCCGAGCTTCTCTTGTTTCAAGACGAAATGGACCGCAGCGATGCTGAGGAGGAGGCCGTGTCGAATGGTGTACCCCCGGTGGATCCATCAGTTCTTTCGATAGAGGTCAAGGCTATTTTGGACGAGACGACGGATACGATAGTGGTCTCCTCGACGGGCGTTGCTATTGAACCGTCGGGTGTGTCTGCTGTTCCGCCTCTTGTTGCAGCCGAAAATGTTGCTATCTCTGCTGAGTTCGGAACAGTCGTAGCTCCCACCATGGTAGAATCGGTTGTGGCTCCTACCGCGGTCAAACCGGTTGCGGCTCTCACCATCGTCGAATCGGTTACGACTCCTGTCGCAGTCGAACCGGTTGCAGCTCCTACAGCGGTTAACCCGGTTACGATTCTGAGGCCTCCTCCTCCCGCCAAGAGGGTGATTGTTCTGGGACTTCCGGCGCTTAGCGCGACGTTGCCTGCTTCAGCCAGGGGCCGCAAGAGAACTCGTCCAAACCCCGATGCTCCCACGAGAAAGAGAGGCGTGAAGGGTCCCCAGACCGGAGCTTCGTCTAGCAAGGCGCCAAGCTTGGTTTCGATGTCGCAACAGCGTACCAAGGTACAGGTTTGCAAGCATACGTTTTAGAGAATATATTCGTATCTGATCATCTATCTTGGTTTTTCTAGTTTGTTTCGTTGATCGACGGGATGATCAAAGAGTGTGGGTCCGAAGTTGAGCGTTTAGCCGAGGAGTTGGCCGAGTCGCAGGAGAGGTCTGCGCAGCTCGAGGGGAAACTGAAGGTGATAGAGGACGTGCATTCCGCGGAGGTGTCTCGGTTTGAGGCTAGGATTAGCGATCTGGAGCGCGATCTCGGGAAGACCGTGGTTTCTCTGATCAAGGCGAAGGATGCGAAGAAATCCAAGGCTTCGGAGCTGCGCAGACTTCAGCGCAAGATGAGGAGTTTTCAGGAATCGGCTGTTCGCGTGGCTGAAGGATTTATTCATGTCGAGGGAAGTGATTCCGATACAGCTCCTGCTGCCAAAAACGTGCCTCAGCCTGATGCAGACGAGAATAACGGCCCGGAGATAGCTGTCGAAGGTGAAGGTAATGCGATGGATGAGGATGAGGCGGATGTTTGAAGATGTAGTCTCATACGAGACTTTCTAAAAAAAAAAAAAAAATTAGATCTTTATGCGGTTGGCTGACTATGGCTTTGTACTTGTTTGGGACTGGCCTTTTACGGCTTTGAATCCCTTGTTGCTTCGGCAACTTTTTTTTTGTAATGAACAATCAGTTTTCCGTTTAAACTTGTTGCTTCGAGTTGGTATTGCGGGAGGTCCACGAGTTGTCGTCTCGCATTCCTTTCCCTTAGGGTATCGCCTTATTTTTTTGCTCGTTTTAGGATGTTTAGCAAATCGAGTGAACGTTTAGATATAGACGAAGAGACATTCCTTTAGGATCTCGGTTCTTGCCTTGAGACGTTAGCGACCAGTGTGCTGGGTTTAGGGCAAGACCTAGGTTTACTTTCGGACTGAGTTTGTACGATGAGTAGTCGGCTTTCGTTTTGCCTGTTGCGATTTTAACCTGATTCCATACCGATTTAGAATCCGCGATATGTTCTCGGCTTATACGATTCGTCTGGTTGGAACCGAGCATCTCACCGGGAACAATTTCTAAGTTGCCCGGCAGTGCTGACCAAAAGTTTGGGTTTCTTTTATAGCGCTATTACCCTTGTGTCGGGTGTTTGAGAGCTATCTCTACGAGATAACTTAAGTTTGTTTAGGACTGTTGCGAGTTTGTTGTGATCAGCAGCAAACTATTTTTAAGTGATAGATGTTTACGTAGTTTAGACCTTCGCGAAGGGATTGTATATCAAGAAGTTGTGTGTGTTTTATAGTCGCGGGTGGACTGTTTGTTATTTTTGGAGAGGAACGGTATTCCGAATATTGGCGACGTCTTGCTATATTCAGAATTTTGTTTTTTCTTTCGATACGTTTGTTGAAAAAGTTTGAGAAATTTCGAGTTTGAAATTTCGGGAGTATACTCACCTACTCCCCCCCTTTTTAACGCGGGGGGACGGCTGGTCTTGTTTTGCGAAAAGATGCCTACGTACCCTTTAAAGGGATCAAGCCGTCTCGTAGTTCAGTGTTTTGCGGGTGCGTCGCCTAGTGATAGTATTTTTTGAGATGCATCGCGTTCCAGGATCTGGGAATTTTGATGCCCTGCATGTTTGCGATTTCGTATGCTCCAGGCCGGACTACCTTTATGACCTTGTACGGTCCTTCCCAATTTACCAGCATTTCTTTCTGCGGTGTTTTGGAAGAATTTTCGTAAGACTAGTTCGCCTTCGTCAAATCTGCGGCGTGTACGTTTGCGTTGTAGTACTTTGCGGCTGCTTGCTGATAGTTTTGAATTCCAACAAGCGCCTGATCTCGTCGTTCATTAATCAGATCGAGTTCGTCGAGAAGCATTAACTTGTTTGACTCTTCTCTTTCTGGGAGCAGCCTTCTGCGTACTCCTGGAAATTCGACTTCCGCAGGAATCATGCATTCTGTTCCGTATACGAGGGCAAAAGGAGTTTCACCCGTCGCTCGCCTCGGGGTTGTGCGGTGCGACCATAAAACTCATTCAAGCTCTTCGGCCCACTTTCCCTTTTTGGCGTCGAGGCGTTTCTTGAGACCGTCGAGCATAGTTTTATTAATGGTCTTGGCTTCTCTGTTGCCTTGAGGATATCTTGGAGTCAATTTGGTCAATCGTATCTTCCATTTTTTTGCAAAAAGCTTCGAGTCTAGTCGAGATAAATTGAGATCCATTATCCGTTACGATTTCGTATGGTACCCCATGTCTACAGACTATGTTTCTCCATACGAAACTTTCTACTTGGGCGTCTTTGATGCTTGCGTAAGATTCGGCTTCGACCCATTTAGAGAAGAAGTCGGTCAAAACCAGAAGGAAGCGTTTTTGTTTTGACACATGCATTGGCCCGACTATATCCATCGACCACCGCATGAACGGGTACTGCGCCGAGATAGAAGAAAGAACTTCAGCAGGTTGGTGAATAGTCGGAGCGTGCCGCTGGCACTTCTCGCATTTTCGCGAGAAATCTTCGCAATCCTTTATCATCGTTGGCCAGAAATATCCGTGGCGCTTGATTTTTATTGCGAGAGGTCTTCCGCCGGAATGGTTTCCGCAAGACCCGGAGTGCACTTCCTGCATTACCCGCTGCGCTTTCTCCCCTTGCACGCAAGTCATTAGTGGTCGGGAGAATCTCCATTTGTAAAGTTCTCCGTCAACTACAACATACCGTGCGGCCTGAGTTTTATTTTTCGGGCCGCCCATTTTTCCGGTGGAAGTTCTCCATTGATTATGTATGCGAGAATTTTTTTCCATCCACGGACGATCGAATCCGTAATCGGACTGATCTTTGGCTGGATGGTTTTCGTCCATATCGCCCTCTGGTTCATTGATCAGGTTTATGACTATGGGTGGTCCGATGCTAGGGTGTTCGATGAATACAACGGGAATTACCCTGCTCATACCAGGATCTGAGCTGGATGCCAAGGCGTCTGCCTGGGCGTTTTCGCAAGAGGGATCCTAGTCAGGGCAAATTGATCGAACTTCTGGGTCAGATCTTTTACCAAGATTAGATATGCTTCCATTCTCTCGTCCCTTGCTTCGTATTCTCCGCTGAACTGACTAGCCACTAGCTGGGAGTCGCAGTATGCGTGAAGATTACAAATCTTCAGTCCGTGAGCCAATCGTAGTCCTGCGATCAAGACCTCATACTCGGCTATGTTGTTCGAAGCGTGGAAAATTAATCGGAATGACTGTTCCAATACTTGTCCCGTTGGGGATGCGAGTCGGATGCCAATCCCGGAGCCTTTTTTGGATGAGGATCCGTCAACGTATAAGATCCAAGTCGAGTTCGGCTCTTGGTTGGACGTGCTTCACGTTGGGAGTTCCACAATAAAGTCTGCGAGTACTTGCGATTTTGTGCAAGTCTTTCCGCGATATTCAATATCGTACTCACTCAGCTCGATCGCCCATTTTGCTAATCTTCCCGATTTGCTGGGACTATGCAAAATGGTGCGGAGAGGGAACGAGGTGGGCACGACGATGGTGTGAGATTGGAAATATTGTCTCAGTTTTCTTGCTGACATGACTATGGCCAAAGCCAATTTCTCCATCATCGGATATCGCGTCCAGTAGCGTCTTACTTACATAGAAGATTGGCTTTTGTTTGCCGCGTTCTTCCCGAATAAGGACGCCACTTACGACTTTCGTCGATACTGCGATATAGAGGAATAATGGCTCTCCTTCAACAGGTATCGCGAGTACTGGCGGGGTAGCTAGGTAATGTTTTAGCTGTTGGAAAGCTTTCGCGCATTCTTCGGACCATTCGAACTTTTTGTTTCCTATTAATGTTTCGTAGAAAGGTAGACATTTGTCCGTTGATCGCGAGATAAAACGGTAGTGCTGCGACCCTGCCGGTCAGTCTTTGTACTTCGCGTTTTGTTCTGGGAGACACCATTTCTATCAATGCCGTGATTTGTTTCGGATTGGCCTCGATCCCGCGCTAAGTGATGAGGTACCCTAGAAATTCTCCGGATGTGACGACGAATTGACACTTCGTAGGGTTCAACTTCATGTTATGAAGGTTGAGCCTTTCGAAACATTCTTGGAGGTGCACGACATGATCTCGCTCTTCGAGTGATTTTACAAGCATATCGTCGATGTACACTTCCATTGTTTTTCCGAGCTGTTCGGCGAACATGCGATTGACGAGTCGTTGGTAAGTCGCACCAGCGTTCTTAAGGCCGAAAGGCATCACTTTATAGCAGTAAGTTCCGTGATCAGCTATGAATGCGGTTTTTCCCCGATCGTCAGGGTTCATCATGATCTGATTGTACCCCGAGAAGGCGTCCATGAAAAATAAGAGTTTGTTTCCCGCGGTTGCCTCGACCAAACGATCGATGTGTGGCAGCGGATAGCTATCTTTTGGATACGCTTTATTGAGATCGGTGAAATCGACGCAAACTCGCCATTTTCCGTTCTTTTTCTTTACGACGACAGGGTTGGCGAGCCAGTCAGGATACCAAACTTCCGTAATCGATCCTACTTTGAGGAGTCTGGTGACTTCGCTGTTGACCGCTTCGGCGCGTTCTGGCCCCAGCTTTCGTCTTTTTTTTTTACGGGTTTGGATGTTGGGTCAACGTTAAGTTCATGACATGTGATGTTGATGTCGATTCCTGGCATATCTTCTGCAGTCCAAGCGAATGTGTTCGAGTTTCGCTTAAGACATGTCAGGAGTTCAACTTTTAAGGTCTCGCTCAGGTTTGCACCGATTTCGACGCAGCGTTCTGGAAAATTCTCGTCGATGCACACTGAGATGACAGGTTCGCAGGTTGGCTCGCGTTTACCTTCCAAAGCCTTGGCTGCTCGCAACTGCCAGAAGAGTTCCGTTTTGTCTTGCTCTGGGGCGTTGTCAAGGGCCGTCGACTTCTTTTTCTTTTTGGAAGAAACATCGACCGGCAGATTTTTTCGTTTTAAATCTGAGGCATAGCAAACTTGCGAGGTCCTCCGATTTCCCCATATAGTCTCGATCCCGCACGAAGTCGTGAACTTGAAACACATATGCTATGTCGACGGAATCACTTGCATCAAATTTAACCACGGTGTCCCTACGATTGCGTTGTAAGACAAGGGTCGATCGACGACTTGGAATTCGACGTTTTTCACTATACTCCCGGCGCGGACCGTCAGGTTGATCGTTCCGAGGGTCATGGTGATCTCCCCCGAGAGTCCTACTAGCGGGCTTACGTTTTCCGCGATTTCAGACAGATTGATTTTCATTCTCTCGAGAGTATTTTTGAAGATGATATCAGCCGAGCTTCCAGTATCGACTAATATCCTTGCGACATCCATATTCCGGATCGTCAGCTCAATAACGAGAAGATCGTTGAGAGGTTTGATCGAATCGATTGTTGCTCTTTTCTCGAACGAGATGACGTCACTATTTAGATTAGTCATGTCTTTTCTCGTTCGTTCTAGCGATTTGTGTAAGAGAATCCGACCCCTCCTCCTTCTAGCGCCAGACTGTGGGAACCGAAATCCACACTGTCAATTTTCCGTCAAATATGGAAACTCATAAAAAAAAACCCTAATTTTCCCGAGGTCCTGAATCTCTGCAGAAATCACTAAAACAAACGAAATTAACAGAATATGGATTAACAACGAAGAACAGAGAATAAAGAATTTGTGTGAAAGCTTTTATTAAGTAAGAGAACGACAACTGTTACAAAAGAGAATTGAAGAACTTAGACGTCGAAACATTCTAAGGATCTGGATTGCTAGTCTAAACGCTAAGTCCTAAATTCCTAAGCTAACAGCCGTCTTTTTAGGTCTGATTTTTGCCCCCCTGCTCTTGCCCTCTGCCTCTGGCTTATATACTCCTCTCCCAGGCGGTTCAGTCTTTCCATTTTGCCCGGATTCAAGTTTATCGGGAATATTCCATTTATCTCGATCCTTCCTTTTTTCCCGCGGAAATCTTCTATTTATCTTCAAACTTGCCATTTATCTTCAAACTTCTGCGAGTAAACTATCAAAACGTTATCGTATCTTTGGGTTAGATTTTGTTAAGATTGCGAGACGGACTTTTATCGCGTTTTAAGACCTTTCAGGTCGTTTTACGATAAATCCGTTTTATGACTTTATACGAGATCGTTTCCTGATCCGGTGCCATTTTTAGTAAATTCCCCGAGTTAATCGTAAAGTTTAGCTACATTCGTTTCTCGGTTAATTGTTGCCGTTCTTTTACGATTTTCTCGACGTTTTTATTATAAACGCGTTTTTTATGATTTTAACGAAAAATCTCGTATAAATCATATAGTTTAGGCAATGTTTGGTGTATCGTCTAACCGTTGCCATTTTCTACGATTTTCTCGAGTTCTTTTTGAGAAAACAAAGTTTTACGGTTTTTATCGTAAATTTCGAACGATAAGTCGGATCGAGACGAAATGGGAGACATTTTGACCGCGGTTCAGAACACGACCGTATCAAAGGACGTAAGCACTGAATCGAGGATACGGGAGATCGAGGCTCGGGATGGTCGGTTCGACGTACGGAGAACCGAGCTGGACCGATCCAGCTCGCCGGTCGGCGAACTGTCCGGGACGCTCCTAGTTCGCCCAACAGTGAACTAAGCCGGTAATGGCTTAGTTCTCCGTTGGTCGAACTAGCCGGGGCGGGGCTATTTCGCGTTATACAGCGGTTTCGGTTTTTCGCGGTTTTGTAAAACGATTCTTCGAGTTTTAGAAAACGATTCTTCGAGTTTTATTAAACGATTCTCGAGTTTTAAAAACGATTCTTCGAGTTTTATAAAAACGATTCTTCGAGTTTTATAAAACCATTCTCGACTTTTATAAAACGATTCTTTGAGTTTTATAAAATGATTCTTCGAGTTTTATAAAACAATCCTCGAGCTTTATAAAATGATTCTTCTAGTTTTATAAAATGATTTCTCGAGTTTTATAAAATAATGCTTGCGGAAATCAATGATTCCATCTTTTACAGAAGTTATCGTAGACGTTGATTTCGAGATTATGGTTTTTGACACCAATAATATATTTAGATAGAAAATTAGAAACAGATGTATCCAGAGTTCCCAGAGACCATAAACCACATGGATTAACCCATGAGTTCATGCCTTTGGCTTAAATGGTTCAACACCACTAACCTTAGATCTGGTGCCTTCCAGCATCATGTCCGGCCATGATCCTCCAAAGGACGCCTCCATCAAGTCTTATCACATACCTCCTGTATTGATAATATCTCTTCCTAGTTCTCACCAATGGTTCCTTCCATTGATCTCCCATGAATACCGGTTCTGCAGTACCTTCACCTTCAAGGCTGTTCATGTAAATGAGAAAGGATTATGGCCTTCTCTCTTCTCCCCTGAATCTTTGCGTGTGTTTCCAGGATGAAGAGGACGCCTAGTACGTGATCATCCATGATCAAACTCCATCTGAGGGTCGTCCTAACTCCCCTCTTGATTAACCACAAAACTGCCTTTCCACACACATGCACCCTTAAGGCTATCTTGGTCATGGGAAGTGGAATCCGGCCATCCTTATTCTCCGCACACCATTTGTGTGTGTTCTCAGACTCTGTAGGATTCTTTGGATGTCAATAAAACAGATCAGAACTCATCAATGGGTCGTTCATAACCCAACTGATCTTCCCCAAAACTACCTCTTTATGGCCTTTACACCACTCTTGATCTTTGATTGTGAATCCGACCAACTCTCTGTATTTTCATCGGTCCAGCTGACTTAGTTAGTTCATCCTCCTAGATGACTTAGCTAACTCATACTCCTAGCTGACTTAGCTAGCTCATTCAGCTCCTTAAGCTGACACTCCTAAGCTAGCTGAAAACGAGCTAAGGCCAGCTGCCTCAGCTTGTTTAGCTAGCTCATCCAGCTAGCTAAGCTGAACCCCTTCACCTGAGGTTTCATCTACTTGCTTCCAGCTGACCAAGCTGCAGGATATCTGCGCCTAGCTCCCTACCAACCCGTCCAACTCTCTTATACCAGCATAAAAATCTCCCCTTGGATACTTAGTCATTCAACCAACCATCCCCACTGACCAAGTAACCTTTTCGAAGTCTTCAACAGCAATGGTAATGCATCTACCTCTTCTCAGCTAATGCATAATCCATCTCCTCACGCTTGTAGCATAAGATAGCAAGTCCCTCTCCTGGACTAACCCGTGCATCCTTTGATCAAACAGAGCAGACACCTTGATCCATCATCCATGGATCAGGTCACCCCCTTTACTCATGATCAGATCACACACAGCCTTCCCTACATAATAACAACCAAAGCCATACTTGTGGTCAACGCCACCGATTACCAGCCTTAGCCTCAGTTACCAGTATGACAACAAGCAAACATGCTCTAAGACCACAAAAGCACAATAAATATATTAATTCGATAACCTAGCACATGGTTCTAACAATTGCATGATTCCGAGCCTAAGGATATGTTCCTGCCCAATTTTGGCCAAACTCAAAATTGCTCCAAAAATTAATGTTAAGCTTTGTAAATTACCCAAAAAATATAACTAACATGAATCCAAGGTCAGAATCCACAGGCAAAATCATTAACCTTATGACCCGACCCCAAACAACCCTAGGCCTAAATATGGTTTTTGAGCAAATCAACTTCAAATTGTGCCTAGTCTTTTCCATTAATTCTTAAATATTCTAAAACCTCGATCCTCAAAGTTTCAAGCCATTTGAATCAGTAAAAAGTGTTTTGGGATCAGTAAACCCAAATCTAACCTAAAATAGTCTCAATGAACGGGCACTCATGTACGGTTCATGGGAAGGCCTTTCTGGTCACCATACTTGCGCATAATTATAAGGATAGAAATATATTTATATATAGAAAGAGAAACAGGTGCATCCAGAGTTCCCAGAGACCATAAACCACATGGATTCACCCATGGGTTCATGCCTTTGGCTTAAATGGTTCAACACCACTAACCTTAGATCTGGTGCCTTCCAGCATCATGTCCGGCCATGATCCTCCAAAGGATGCCTCCATAAAGTCTTATCACATACCTCCTGTATTTATAATATCTCTTCCTAGTTCGCACCAAGGGTTCCTTCCATTGATCTTCTATGAAAACCGGTTCTGTAGTGCCTTCACCTTCAAGGCTGTTGTTGTAAATGAGAAAGGATTCTGGCCTTCTCTCTTCTCCCCTGAATCTTTGAGTGTGTTCCCAGGATGAAGATGAAGCCTAATACGTGATAATCCATGATCAAACTCCATCAGAGGGTCGTCCCAACTCCCCTCTTGATTAACCACAAAACTGCCTTTCCACACACATGCACCCTTAAGGCTATCTTGGTCATAGGAAGTGGAATCCGGCCATCCTTATTCTCCCCTGAGAATTTTCGTGTATTCTAAGACTCTTTAGGATGCTTTGGATGTCAACAAAACAGATCAGAACTCATCAATGTGTCGTTCATAACTTCCTCACTAATCTTCCCCAAAACTACCTCTTTATGGCCTTCACACCACTCTTGATCTTTGATTGTGAATCCGACCACTCTCCGTATTTTCTATGTGTTTCTTTGTATTTCAGGGTTTAGGAGGAAGCCCTGTCATGTCTGTAAACCCACAGAACCATCCTCATTTTATAGAAGAAGGGGTAGTTACCTTTCTAACCATTGCATCCCTTCGATTTCATTTCTGTCCATTGATTTAATCAATGGTACAGATCACACCTGTTCGCCTATGGCAATTACCAGACGTCATGGGCTTTACAAAATACTCCTGGACATGTCCAAAACAAGTCCAAAGTGATTACCCATGCCCATGGACCAACCTCAAGAGCAAAGTGGCCCATTGGTACACATGGGTCACCCACATGGCCTGGTCAATATCCATACCCGGCCCAACTGCCCAAGACTTGAACACTCTTTCCAGCTGAGTTGAGCTGATCCCCAGCTGGCCCAGCTGAGTGAGCTAGTCCATCCAGCTCAAGGAGCTAGCACACTCTACTTGAGCTCCAATTTAGCTATGTCCAGGTGGTTGAGCTTCTTGCTCGCATCACCCAGCTGTGATACACTTCGTACAGCTTGATATCTTCATCTTATTCAATCCTTATAAGTCCCTTGGTCCATTCCTTTACCTAGATTTAGATTTCCTATGATCTATTATGATCATTCACTTCATTACAGCTTGTTCACGATCAATTTCCATGATCTGAATCAAACCTTTCTCGTCGCTATCGAACGTTTAGGCCTTATGTCAAGTTCCAGGAACGGGAACATAACAGTTCAGCTGGTGTGAGCTGGCCAATGAGTGTGTAGCTAAAACGAGCTGGGCTGAGCTTCTACAAGCTCCCCTAAGCTAGGTTGAGCTGTCCCTAGATGTCCGGAGCTCATCCAACCTATACCGAGCCGTCCTTTTGCTTTGTTGAGCTTCTCTAACTCATTTTCTTCCTTCTCTGGCTAAGTCTCAGCTCCCTGATGTACTTAACCACATTCCTGGGCCATGATACACTTGTTTCTAGGTCTCATTACCTGGCTGGTGCGTCTCCTCGCACCATGGTCCGTCCTGGCAATCCTATCTAGGATCGGGGATATGACATCACCGATAGAAGCGATACGCTTGTCCTTAGGACACCCAGAAGGATGACGAGTATTAGGAAGCTGTAGGTTAAGAGAAGTAATTGCAGGCGGAATTGGGATCTCACCAAAGGGCGCCTCCGGGTAGATGACACCGGAGTAGGTGTCTCTCCATGTCTGGGTTTTTAAGCAATCCTCGACAAGTTGGACAAGTGGGACCTATAGAGTCAGCCAAACGCAGTGCATGACCGCATGGGATTTTATGTTTTTGGAATACTTGGAATTCGCAAATTTTGTTGTCCAAGGAAACTGTGTAAGAATATCCAAAACTCCCTTGACTTGATAGCTCCAGTCAGATGTTAGAGATTTTACTGGCTTTTGTGAGCTAGATTTGTATGTCCATAACAACACAGACCTCGGGTGTGACACCACTTCTGTATCTTGCAGATTTGGTTCACCGAGCAGAAAACCAACGCATCAACATCCGTTGAATGAACATGAATAGCTCAACAATGGGGGGAAGCCCTGGATTTTCTCAAAGCATTGTTGAGTTGCTCAGCGACGTTGCTTGTGAGGAGGTTGTATTGGTTCTCAGGGAAGTATATTCTTGCCCATTGATGTTAGGACTTTTCAAGGGTCCTTCACCAAATGATGTAGTATAAGAGATGTCGAACCAGTTCTAACTGATCCTAAAGCAAAGAGAATGCAAGACCATGCTTAATCTAAGTGCAACCAATAAATGAGATGATATTGAAATAGAATACTACTAAAATGCAATAAAAACAAAGCTTTCTTTCTTAATGAGATGGTAGAATCTTGGGTGATAAAGTTTCAATCCAAAGGTAGCAGCTTTTCAATCAATCTACAAATTCTAGGCCTCGATAGAATCCTATAAAACTCTATCTCTAGATGAATGTTCATTTTCAAAGATAAATCAAGCACCTAATCTCTTAGGTTGAAACTGTATAAGCAATCATTAATATCAAGTCTATTAGCCATCTTAACACATTTAACAACAAATCTCTTTGGTAAAGAATGTTAAAAGCATTGGAGAGTTGGTTCAGGCATTTCGTCGAACACCTCTTGGACATGAAATGCCTAAATATTTATTTTAGAGAGGCCAACTCTAAAATAGAATTAAGAACACTCTACAAGCAAGGAACAAGATGGATCTATACTAAAACACCTTAGATCTAGCTTAATCACTTTAATCTCCCTAACCCATGAATCAAAAGTTGATCTACTCACTAGTCGTCATGATTGAGCTTAAACCCATGACGGATTCAAGACTAATCATGTTAATAAGATGAAGTAGATTAAAATTAATCAAGAAAGAAAGATTTAACTACTAAAAGATTCAAGCTTTCTCCCAGAAGAAGTTTTAGTTTAGAGAGAATACAAGATAAGTTTTAAAATTAGATCTTCAATGTATTTATAGAAGCCTGAAAACGAGCATAAAAGTTGGGTTTTTTCGTGTGTAGCGACATGCTCGTAGCAACATGTTCTGGTCGCTACAGCACATAGAATATTCAGGACATTTTCTAGTAGAGACATGCTCTGATCGCTACAGTGGTCGCTACAGACTCTCGGCTTTCTTCCTAGCAACATGCTCTGGTCGCTACGGCTCTGGTCGCTACGAAGTTGATATGCCTCTAGTAGATATATCATAACTTCTTTAATACAACTTCAAATGACTTGAAACCACTTTCATTAGAAAGATAACTTAATTTCCCATGCCTTAAAAAAATATGGGTTTCAAAAGATATCTTTAAGGTCTCCATCCATGTTCATATTTCACCCTCTTTTGGATCACAATGCTCCTAAACACCTCTAATCACTCCACGGCACACTCCAACACCTAATAAGGACATATTAATGCAATATGGACCTAAAGATGCCTAATACCTAATCTACATGATCAAAATGTACAAGAATTAATGGCTAAAATCATGTAAATATGCAAGATATCATCCATTTAGTAGTACTAATGTCTTTGAGATATTTTGCGCATGAAGCATTATATTTCCTGATTTTCCTGAAGTTATCATCGAAATCTTTGCGTTTAAAGGAAAATCCAGCTGCACATACCAGTCTAGCCAAGCCTTTTCTAAATGACTTTAAACCACTTCAGTAGATAGATCATACAGCTCTAAATGACTTTAAACCACTTCCATTAGAAAGATAACTCAATTTTCCATGTCTTCCCAAAAGATGGGCTTCAAAAGATAGATTTAAGGTCTCCATCCATGTTCATATTTCACCTTCTTTTTGATCACAATGCCCCCAAACACCTCCAATCACTCCATGACACACTCCAACACCTAATAAGGACATATGAATGCAATATGGACCCAAAATTACCTAATACCTAATCTAGATGATCAAAATGTACAAGAGTGAATCGCTAAAATAAAGTAAATATGCAAGATATCAACTCCTCCACACTAGTTCTTTACTTGTCCCCAATAAAACATTTCAAAACACAAGGAGGAGAGATATAAATATGGCAGTTTATAAACAAAAGAAACACTCAATGCACTAAACTTAACATCCTAAAGAAATATAGCAAATAGCATGAGCACACTCTCTTTTTACACTCTAGCTTTTCTAGGGCTATCAATACTTTTATGCCTCTACACAATTTGCAATGCCTATCAACCAACATGCTCTCTTAACCAGCCCTCACATTGATTCACAACACACACACACACACACAAGGTGAATTATCACAAATGAGCACATGATCTCAATCATTTGGCTAGATAAGCAAATGGAATAATGTGAATGAAGAGGAAGGTTCAAATGCATCATTTTTTTAAAGTGGTTATCACTCAAGAACATGGAGTTTGATCATTATGAAAAATTGATCTAAGACTAGAAGCAATTCATGCATACACAGATCCATTCTCATCATTCTACCATTAGCCTAAGTGATTACATGTTCTACCCATTTCATCTTCATCCCCAATACCAAAATAAAACCAACTCACATCACTCACCCAATGAACAACTCTCTTTTTCTTTTAACTTAGCCAACTAGGGACTCCTTATTCACTTTTTCACAAAAACTTAGCTCTAAATGTTTCTCTTTTCCATTTCCCCTATCTTATTGAATCTTTCTCTTTTTTTTTTCTTTTCTTTTTTTTTTCTTTTCTTTTTTTTTTATTATAAGGGGAAAAGTTCCAAATACAATCTAGAGCTTACTTTTCTTTCTTTTTCTAAGGTCCCTAGGGCTTTTCCTTTCTTTTTGACACTCTTTTGTTCATCTTTCTCACTTATCTCACTTCCCAAACCCAAGACATTAACATTTAGAGCACATAAACCCTACTCACCATTCTAGATGCTAGCTCAAATGAGGTTCTTATGCTAGCAAGAGATGAGAACATTCTATGTCGCCTCCAATACTCTCAAGATTTTGCACATGACAAGCTATCAAAAGAGGCCTCACTCATGCAAATAAATGTTTGGTCTCAAAGAATGGCTAGGGTTCAAGGGTATGGAGTTCCATTTGGGTTAACAAAGAGTGGTAAAATGGAATAAGATAACCCAAATGTGTATGAGATCCATGACTAAGTATGCAAGTGCCCATATGCAAGAGAGATTAAGTTCATTCAAATCTAGATTCAGGTTGGAGCTGGTTTTAAGAACAATATCAAGCAAGCAAACATGTTTCAGGAAGAACTTTCAAGGCTCGAAGCATGCATGGTTTTAAAGAGATGCCTAAGCTACTTGATAAGTTTAGCTACGGTGATAATTTAAGTACAAACAAGTGTTATGTTCAAGGAATTTTCAACATCTGCTCCATATGAAAGTGAATGCAATCTATATGCTCTAGACTCAATCCTAAGAATGCAAGTGATGCAACTACATGATTCTTTTTGTATTTTTAAAAAAAAAATCAATTTTTTTAGTTTTTTCTATGCATATATGTATGTACAATGCAAGGCATGAGACTAATCACAAGTAAACAACAAAATGTGAGATAGTAGACTCTCCCCTAAACTTACTTCACACAGTCCCTTGTGTGAGAGTAAGCTCAGAGAAGAGATCTAGGAGAAGGAAATAAACATGATAACTAAATATTCACAAGGCTAGAGTGACACTTACTTGGAGTTGGCCATAGAACTTTAGACTTGACCCTTGGGCATATTGAGAAGACCCCCAAACTTGGATCTGAGCTTATTCAACCACACTAAGAGAAGAAATATATACAAGCATAGTCATGGGACTTCCTCCCAAGTGAGCTTGTTTTAAGTCTCTAGCTTGGCTACCTTTCCACTTTGCTAGTGAGAAGGAGGGTCCTTCCCACCTTCAATAGTGATGGTGAGGACGTGGGAGAGAAGCTCTTGAAGCTTGGTTGGATCATCTTGGAGTTGAGGAGTGATTATGTCTCTTGCACTTGAGAATGGCTTAGACCTTCCCTTGCACTTGATCTTGTACTCAATGGCTTTATCCTTGAGCTTCATTGGGTGGAGAGTGAGGGTGTGTGGCATCTTGTCAAGAGGTGGAGGGTGAGGTTCTTTCACTATCTTCTTCTTGTCATGAGCAGCCTTTGTGGCTCCACTCACCCCCTCCTTTTTAACACTTTCCAAATGCTCTACCCACAACTCTTGAGAAGATTCTCCAGCAAGATCTTCTTTCTCAGTTACATCTACTTCAGCTTGGGTCTTCTCAATGGATGGGTCTTCACAAGTGATTGTTCCACAATACCCAACATCCATTGGAGACTCTATTGGGTAAGAGACAGCCTTGTTCACATTGAGGAGTGTGACCTTCTTGTTTAGGAAGTCAATACATGCTCCAACAGTTGTGAGAAATGGAGTGTCGGGGATCAAAGGAACTCTCTTTTCAGCTGCCATCTTCAGGACTGTGAGATCTATAGGGATTGTGCATGCTCCAATCTTCAAAGAGAAGTCCTTGATGAGCCCAATGGAGGTTGTAGAAGATTAATTCCCAAACATGAGTGAAGATGTGTTTGGCTCCATGCTTTCAAAACCAAGACCCTTCACCATGTCAATTGAGATCACATTGACACTGGCACCACTATCCACAAGAGCATCATTCATGGTGATTTTACCAAGGGAGAAAGACAATGTGAACTTACCTTGAGACTCTAGCTTAGGGAGAGACATTGGACGGACTTGTGCTACTTTTTCTTTGTGATCTAGAATGTCCTTGATGAGCATTGTTTGGACATAAGCCTCTTGCATTGTATTAAGCTCTAGAAGTTTAACACCAACATCACTCAAGTATTTCCTGAACTTGGAGATCACTTTCTTTTGAGCTTTAGTGATGACCCTCTTTGAAAATGGGAGCTTGTCATAAGGAGATATCTCAGCTCAGAGTCTGACTGGCTGCACAACCTCTTCCTCAACCTTCTGTTCAACCTTCACTACAGCTTGTAACTCAAATCTGTCCACGACCTTTTCCTCAACCCTCTCTACAACCTGAGCATCAGCATTGCCTACAATTTGTCTCTCATCCTGCACAAGTTCAGATCCATACAAGAGTCTTTCAATCTCATCTACCTCTTTCTCATGATGATTCAATTCAGTCTCAGAGATAGCAGCAGAGATGACAACATTGCAATGGTCTTTCCCTGGGCGCTTAGAGGTGGTAGTCATAGAAGAAAAATGGTTATCCAAAGCTATGATCCTGTTGTTAAGCTCATTGTACCTTCCATCAATCTTAGAGTACATGTTCTTGAACTCATAACACATTGTCTTCTAATTTCTCGCTTGAAAATCCAAGAGTTTCTTGAACATGGAGTCCACACTTGAATCTGAAGCTGGAGCTTGAGAAGAGCTTCCTTGAGCTTGAGTAGACTGATTGCCTTGGTTGCTGAAACCAGGAGGGTAGTTCTGCTTAGGCTGATAATCTCCTTGCTGGTTTTTGAATAAGACCCCAGCTGGTAGTTGTTGTACTGGAAGTTGGGTTCTTTCTTGTACCAAGTCCCAGTGTTGTTGATTAAGCATAACTCCTCTTGGCCTTCCAACCCATCAACCTCGTTGATCTTAGCAGGCTCCTCTTCGGTAGGATCACCAATAAAGTGCAACTGCTCCTATTTAGCTATGTCTGAGAGAAGTATGTCCATCTTCTCCTGTAGAGACTTCAGCTCCATCCTTGTCTCTTGATCATCAGTTATGTTGCTTCTGTCATGCTCATCACTGTAGTCTGAGTCACTCTTGGCCATGTTCTCTACCAGCTCTTCTGCCTCTTCCTCAGTTTCTCTCCAAGAAGAAACCATTGCTGCCGGTGTCAAGCATGTTCCTGCACTGTGGTAGAGCTCCTCTATAGAAGGTGCTAAGCAAGCTCTCCTTGATGAAGCCATGATGTGGGAATTGAGATCAGTAGCCCTTGAATCTCTCCCTTGCTTCACTAAAGCTCTCAAGATTCTTCTGTTAAAATCCAGAGATTTCATTCCTGATCTTAGCTATCCTGGAGGTAGAGAAGAACTTGTCTAGGAATGCTCTCTTACACTCATCCCAAGTAGTGATGGAGTCATTTGGAAGAGTCTTCTCCTACTTGTGTGCTTTGTCTCCCAAAGAGAAATGAAACAGCTTGAGCTTGAAGGCATCTTCAGAAACATCATTTTTCTTGGACCAGCCACAATACTTATCAAACTTTTCCAAGTGATCAAAAGGATCTTCAGCAGCAAGACCATAATACTTGTTGTTCTCTATGGTGTTGAGCAGCCCTGACCTGATCTCAAAATTATTGTTCTCCATAGCTGGTGCTCTGAATCCAACCTATGACCATGAATGGTAGGTTGATCATAGGTTCCAATGGCTCTAGTTTGGCGCTGTGGATGATGTGGCCTAAGGTTTGCAGCTCCTTGAGCCACGCATTCATAAGGCTGATCCTGATTGTGCTCCATTTCAAACCCCAATTTTTGTATGTGAGCATGTTGCTCTTCCTCTCTTCTCTTTCTTACTATTTTGCTCTCAAGTGCAGCTATATCTTCAACTCTTGGGACTAGGATTGATGAACCTCTGCTCCTCAAGATCATACACCTGAAATGCAAAGGAAGAGGAATAAAGAGAATTAGTAAGAAAATAAAAGAAAAATGACTTAGTCTCAAGCAAGTGATTTAATCCTAATGTCCAAATCAACTTGGAATTTGGCAACGGCCCCAATTTGATGTTAGGATTTTTAAAGGGTCCTTAACGAAATGATATAGTATAAGAGATGTCAAACCAGTTCTAAGTGATCCTAAAGCAAAGGGAATGCAAGACCATGCTCAATCTAAGTGCAACCATTAAGTGAAATGATATTGGACTAGAATACTACTAAATTGCAATAAATAACAAAGCTTTCTTTTTTAATGAGATGGTAGAACTCATGGGATAAAAGAATTGATCTTGGGTGATAAAGTTTCAATCTAAAGGTGGCAGCTTTTCAATCAATCTATCAATCCTAGGCCTAGACACAATCCTAAAAAACTCTATCTCTATATCAATGTTCATTTGCAAAGATAACTCGAGCATCTAATCTCTTAGGTTGAATACTATCTAAGCAATCATTAATATCAAGTCTATTAGCCATCCTAACACCTTTAACAACAAATCACTTTGGTAAAAAAAATGTTAAAAGCATTGGAGAGGCGAACACCTCTCGGGCATGAAATTCCTAAATCTCTATATTAGAGAGGCCAACTTTAAAATACCATTAAGAACACTCTACAAACAAGGAACAGAATGGATCTATAGTAAAACACCTTAAATCTAGCTTAATCACCATTAATCTCCCTAACCCATGAATTCAAAGTTGATCTACTTACTAATCTTCATGATTAAGCTTAATCACATGATAGATTCAAGACTAATCATGTTAATAAGATGAAGTAGATTCAAATTACTCAAGAAAGAAAGATTAAACTACTAAAAGATTCAACATTTCTCCCAAAATAAGTTTTAGTTTAGAGAGAATACAAGATAAGTTCTAAAATTAGGTCTCCATTGTATTTATAGAAGCCTAAAAACGAGCATAAAAGTTGGGTCTTTTCGTCTGTAGCGACATGCTCTTGTCGCAACAGCACATAGAATTTTCAGGGGATTTTTTCGTAGCGACATGCTCTAGTTGCTACAGTGGTCGCTACAGGCTCTCGGCATTCTTCCTAGCGGCATGCTCTTGTCGCTACGGCTCTGGTCGCTACGAAGTTGATATGCCTCTAGTAGATATATCATAACTTCTTTAATACAACTTCAAATGACTTGAAACCACTTTCATTAGAAAGATAACTCAATTTCCCATGCCTTAAAAAAATATGGGTTTCAAAAGATATCTTTAAGGTCTCCATCCATGTTCATAGTTCACCCTCTTTTGGATCACAATGCTTCTAAACACCTCTAATCACTCCACGGCACACTCCAACACCTAATAAGGACATATTAATGCAATATGGACCTAAAGATGCCTAATACCTAATCTACATGATCAAAATGTACAAGAATTAATGGCTAAAATCATGTAAATATGCAAGATATCATCCATTTAGTAGTACTGATGTCTTTGAGGTATTTTGCGCATGAAGCATTATATTTCCTGATTTTCCTGAAGTTATCATCGAAATCTTTGCGTTTAAAGGAAAATCCAGCTGCACATACCAGTCTAGCCAAGCCTTTTCTCGTGTAACGGGAAACAACGTTCCTCATGATATGAACGATACATGCACCATGGTGAGCCTTAGGGAAGACAATTTTCTTCGCTTTGAGGAGGCAGATATGACGATCTGAAATAACAGTCAGAGTGTTAAAGACAGCAATAATCCTTTCAACCTTAGTAAGAAACCAGACCCAAAAGCTATCTGTCTCCCCATAAACAACCGCGAAAGCAAGAGGGAAAACTTGAAAATTGGCATCTTGGCCGCCAGCGGTGAGGAAGACCCCTTTATATTTTCCAGAGAGATGCGTACAATAAATAATGAGAACATGGAGAACAGGACGGAAACCTTGTATTGAAGCACCCAAAGTGAGGAAAACATAGAGGAAACGGGATTCACCACATTCATAAAGTTCGGTTTCAATGACGGTGACGGTGCCGGGTTGGTTTGTTTCACCTCTCAAAGTATGAAGCAAGGTTTTGGTATGAATCCTCTGCTTTACCTACGGTGACATCTACAGCTTGTTCTTTTTCCCTGTGGCATTTCATGTATGAAGCAGATACACGCAGGTCCTCCACTACAAGCTGTTGCAGCTGAGCAGCTTTAGGACCCTCGTTTGATTCACCATAACGAGAACGATAAACATGAGCAATGACTCTAGAGGTGGCCCTGCTCTTGTATTGGTCACGCTGGTCCAAAGGGCATGTGTGATCAAGCTGGGACTTCTTGATTGTATAACCACATGTGGTGAGTTCTTTGGCTAATATGCGCCAATCACAATGCATATTGTGGCAACTAAGAACAAAAGATTGTCTTGTAGCTCGAGTTTGTCTGAATTTGAAGTGATGCTTGATTGCATAGATTGCTAGGCCAATTTGATAGTCTTGTTTTGCTGTGTATAGTTTTCCCAAAGTAGATTCCCCGCCAGTATCATCTAAGTTAAGATTCGGAACATCATTAACCTCGTAAGTTATGTCATCAAAGAGCGGGTGGATATCAAACTCCTAATCACTGATTTGGGATAGAGGTCTACTTTCCCGTGCTGGAGGGGTAGCAGGTCCAGGGTGGTGTACAATAGCCAAGTATCTGTGATGTTGTCGGGATTCTCCTTGAACATTTCTTCTAGCATCTCAGCTCCACGTGAAATATTTTCGTCTTGAATGGAGACTCGGTAGGGTTTTCAAGATTTGTTAGAAGGACAAATCTCAACAAAATGTAGCGACTGGTTATAAGAAGTATTGGGAATGTCCTAAAATCATTTGTACTTACTCTTGTTAAAGTCGTAGTGTCGAGATTGACAATCATATAATATTAGGTGGTTATAATGTTTTGCTAGAAACCGCTTATAATCTATGAATTAAGAATTCATTGCTAATATTATATGATCCTATAGGGTCACACACCTAAACAAACTGGATATAAATAAATTGGAGTTTCATAGATTTAAATTATATATATTTGATATATATAATTATATATGTATATATATTTGATGTTAATTGTCTTAATATGATTAAGATCAATTGACATAATGGACTAGGCCCATTCTCATGTTTAATGAGATTAGGTCACGTAACATATATATATATATAATACTTAAAGGTTTGCTCAAAAACGTGAGAGACAATTGCTCAGCCGCATCACATATCTTGAGAAGATATCGTGTTCTCATAATTAAAAGAAGTAACTGAGAAATCCAATAAAGACGAAAGTGTTCGTTGTTTTGAGATACGATCTCGACGGTACTAGCATCCCGTCTTAATCCAGTTTGTGTGCGTGTGGATACCAGTAGAGGCACGACATTTGGAGTGCTTGAAATCTCGACTTGGTGTATTCATCTTTCTGCTGCGAATAATCAGGTATATTCGAAAACCCTAAAGATCTAGATTTATTTCAGTATTTGCATGAGTTTCTAGGTAAATAGAATTCATAGGTTATTTTATAAAGCGTTATAAACTGATATGAATTCCTACAGTGGTATCAGAGCCTACTTGCATAATATTGAAATTATTTAGATAAAGAATATGTATATAGAGATATACATGTGCGCTTAGGATTGTTTCTTTCTGAGAATTAATTTATTTGATTTGATCAAATCTGATTAGTATTATTAAACGAAAGGGTTCGTTGTCGATAAACGTGTATATGTATAATAGTATATACGGCTTACCAAATTGTAATTTAGTGCTTCTGTTTAAGGAATATGTTATTGACATATGATATTACGTAATGCATATACGTTTGGTTTGTGATGCTCTTAAAACTAATGCGCTCATGTTCTGAGTAATTTTATTTAACACGAACATTATGATTAATGTGATCGATTAGTTTTCATGTGTTGTATTCTCTTGAATTGAACTTGCGTGTCTCGTAGTTGCTGTTCATACAATATTTACATTTAAACACATGCATTATAGTAATGTCTCAATTGTTTATGTAAATAAATATACTCACACTATCTCGATCATATCAAAGTGTTGATATGGATTTAGATACATATTGATTTGATTAAATCAACTTATTAACGTTCTAATTGGATTAGAATGATTTAACAAATAATATATTATTTTAATTCGATTAAAATAAATTTAATTATTTATAATTCAATTAAAATACATATTAGATATGTATTAGTTATATTTATATTTTATATAAGATATAAATTTTAATATAAATTAAAATTGAATTAAAATTTGTTCCTCAATTAATTTCAAGTACTTTTGATGTCTACCCAATCTTATCAACCATCAAGGCTCGTTTCATTGTAAGATGGGCTTGCCAAAGTAAGGTGTCTGCAGTTACATGAGTGAGGTGGATGGTAACGGTTACCATGTGAAACAAGATTGGTTTACTTGACTAGGCTATCAAAACGGTTTTGGGCTTAGAGACATAGGTTGGATAAGACATAAGATGTCATCTGACAACCAAGAATTATATTGGATATAATTAGTAAAGTGTGGCTTACCTAAATAACTAAAATTCAGGCGATGAGCCAAAGCTCACTTGGATTTTAGTGAAATATGGATCTTGGCTTATTATATTCATTTGAGGAAAATGTTTTGAATATAGTATGAGTTTTCTTAATTGTTGAGATTTCTCAATTCATGAACATCATATTAACACTCCCTATTCTTTTATTCCAGAAATGACAACTCCCC
>CAKOAT010108376.1:6549-66319 GCA_932364175.1 Eruca vesicaria subsp. sativa
TTTTCTATATAACCCCCCCCCCCCCCCTCTCACATCTTTGCATCTCAACAAAACTGCAAAGCAACATACACATATACATACATACATACATACATTCATAAACACACTGATACATCGATCTCTGTAGTTTGAGGAAGATGATGAGCTCAGGGGAAGTGCAGTCGTTCAAGAAGAAACAAGGGACTGTGATCCCCAAGAAGAGAGAGTTGGTGAAGACCAAAATCCTCAAATCCATTCTCTCTTTTCTCCGTCGCTCCGTTGCTAAACGAATTTGTGAACATTCCGGTGACGGCAAACGCGTGTACCCTACTCGCCCATGATCGGTCTTTTCCATGGAGTTGACGATATTTACCGGTCATGATCTTATATGGGTTGTCCTCCTCTGCTTTTCTGTTGTTATGTTATATTTTAAGTAGAAGGAAGCTTGATTAGGCTGAAGATTCTGTTTTTTTATTTGAGTTTTTAGTCTTTTTGAAAGGGAGTTATTTCATGAATTATTGGTAGTATAATGTTTGATCTTCATTGTGTAAAACCCATTTAATATATGATTATCATGACGCGTCTTGATTAATTACGGCACTTGTCTTAAAAAAATACTAAATTTTCAAATATAGTATGCAAACGTGCTGCTTCGAAATTATTAAGAAATTTTGTGATAGTAATAGTAAACACAAAAAAGATAACGATAAAGAAGAATGTGGAGACTGGGACTGGACAGAGAGATGTATGTACTGGCATGCGTGCATACTTAAGTAGCCAAACAAACTTTCCTTAAATTATGTTGGGCAATATTTTATTGTCTCAAATTCGAATAAAAGTCTTCATGGTAGAAATTAGATTAAACGTGCTGTAAAATTTTATTGATGGACTTCCAGACTACAACAAAAATACATATATCAGATTAAGAGTGCTATAAAAATAATTAATTGAAGGAAAAAATCTCAAAAAATAATTAATTTAAGAGAAAAACAAAACAAATCCGTCGCTTATATAGAGTGGATTCTGTAAAAAAAAAACAAACCTATTAAATAGGCTACAGCATAGAGTCGACGAAAACTCCTCTAAGACTAAGAGAATCTGCTACCTCTTTCTCAAACAGCAAAGCTCCCGACCTCTTCGCCACACAACTCTCTCAAACACCCTCCCTTAGCTCGCATCTTCACACCTCGGAAGTTTCTTCAACATGACTCCGCGGAAGCTCACAGCAGCAGAAAAAGGAAAAGGGATAGCTCAGGCACACCCTAACTCCTCTCTCAGGAGAATCAGAGCCCCTAGCTTTGATCCATCAGCTCTCATCCAACGAAACCAACAAACCCTCATCGGAAGAGTCACAAACCCTAGGAGGCAAAATATTGCTGCTCTCTTGGAAGAACTCCCACGCAACTGGACACTAAAAGGGAAAGTTACAGCTTCAGATCTTGGCCATGAATGTTTCCAGTTCCGCTTTGATAGAGAGGATGATATCCACAGTGTCCTTTTCAACAGGCCATACCACTTCAATGGTTGGATGGTCATCCTCCAAAGATGGGAACCTATCATCTCCCCCTCTTTCCCATCGCAAATTCCCTTTTGGATCACACTCAAAGGCATCCCTCTACACTACTGGCATGAGAAAGTCATCTATAACATTGGACACGAACTAGGGACCCTGGATGAGTATGAAATCACTCATACCTTCGCCCGCATTCGAGTCTCTCTCAATGGTCTGGAACCAATCATCACAGAAACTATCCTGGAATGTGACGCTGGAGAAGAGGCTCTTATTACCCTAGAGTATGAAGGGATCCAAAATCTCTGTATTGTTTGTAACCGTCTCACACACTTATCTAGAGATTTCCCGCTGAAGCAAGACGATCCTCTCCCTACAAGCAGGTCACCGGTGCTTCCACCTGCCCCCCCACGCCACGAGGACCGTTCCAAAGATCCACACACAGAACAACGGTACAGACCGTACTCTGCACATAACCCCAGGTCAGGCTCTGCAGAGAGAACCTCTTTCAACAAAAGATTGGATAGACATGGTAGGCCTTTTGGAGAACGTGTCTCCCTCTCACATCATGCTGGAAAACCCCTGCGTAACAAGATTACACCAAGCCTTAATGGGATTCCTAGCAGAGAGATGCCGACTCAGACGACATCAAAATCTATTAGAGACTTACCTGAACACCGTGTAAGGTCTCCCAATCAGCCTTGTAATGACATACAACAACGTAACTCCACTTCGGGTACACATATGGTGTGGAGGGAGAAAAGTCAGTCTCAACTACAGCCTACTGGACTACTCCCAGAGACAGAGATTAATTCATCATCTCACCTATCTCCCAGGCAACAAACCACACCAGTACGTTCTATTGAACGAAACCTCGCTGAATGTGACTTCCCCCATCTCCCGAGAATCCCCACAATGAGTGAAGTGATACAAGATCTGGTAGATGTGTCCATCAGATATACCAACTGCGCTGACCCAGTTGAGAGTGAGGCAAGGCGCCAACGTGTACTCCAAACTAACGCTGAAGGTATCATGGAGGAAACAACAGCTGAGATTATTGCAGCTGCAACAACTGCACGTCATGCTGCAGTCTGCTCCCTATCAGCAAATCTCCCAACTCCACTCCTACTTATTGGACCAAACATTGACTGTGAGACTGCGGATCTTCCTAAAAGAAGAGGACGACCTCCAAGAGAGAAAAAACAAACTGCTAAACCCAAAATCCTCCCTGGAACTGCATCTCGCAAGCGGAACCTGAACTTAGCTACACCTTCTCCGGGGAAATCAGCATGGTCCCCTGGAATGAGAGGTCAATCATCTGATAATTTAGCACCCGCGTCGTCAAGCAATGCGGGGCAAGCAAGGGGGAACCTACCTTCGAATGTGGATAATCAAAAGGATTTTCACATCCAAGGGCCTCCGCTTCCTTAGCCGTATTGAGCTGGAACTGCTTTGGGTTGGGGAACCCCAAAACAGTTCAGCGTTTAAAGGAACTCCACAAGCTACACTCACCAGATATCCTATTCTTGATGGAGACAAAAAACCCCGATAATTTCGTACTACATGAACTTGAGGAGCTTCGCTACGAATCACACTATATGGTCTCCCCACATGGTCATGGGGGGGGGGGAGGTCTGGCACTCCTGTGGAACAACAGTGTTAAAATAAACATCATTAAGGCTTGACATAACTTCATTGACACAACTACAGAGTACAAGGGCCAGAGCTTTAATTTTACCTTCACCTATGGTGCACCAGAGGTGGGAAAGAGACAAGATGTCTGGGATACGCTGACCACTATACCAACTCTGAGACCGGGCCCTTGGCTGCTTACCGGTGACTTTAATGAGATTATTGATAACTGTGAGAAGGTGGGGGGAACAGATAGGTCAGAGAATAGCTTCGTCCCTTTCCAAAGTTTCTTATCCCAGTGTGACCTCTTCGATGTTCAACACACAGGAAACTTCTTATCCTGGAGAGGTAAACGAAGAAAACATATTGTTCACTGTCGTCTAGACAGAACGGTGGCCAATAGTGATTGGTCAGATAATTTCCCGCACAGCAGATGTCACTACCTACAGCTCGAGGAATCGGACCATAGACCCCTCCTCACCATCTTTGATCCTACAAAGAAAAAACCGAAAAAGATGTTCAGGTATGACCGAAGACTGCAATCAAACCAACAAGTCAAAGACCTTGTGGATCAAACGTGGAACGCTCACCCTGATGCCACTGTTGTCGCAAAGATCTCTATGTGCAGAAAAGCAATATCTGACTGGAGCAGGACACAGTTCCTAAACAGCAGGAAACTCATCGAAAACCTCAAGGAAGCACTAGATAAGGCTCTCTCTGCGCCCATTGCGGACGAGCAAAACATCTCTACGCTAAACCTTGCTCTGATCCAAGCCTATAGAGCTGAGGAAGAATACTGGAAACAGAGAAGCAGGCAACTTTGGCTTACGCTGGGAGACAAGAATACATGGTATTTCCATGCGGCTACCAAAGCCCGAAAAGCACGCAATAAACTTTCAGTGCTGGAAGGAGATAATGGAGAGGTTTTCTACGAGGAAGAGCAGATTGCTGCTACCATTACAGATTATTTCCAGAAGATCTTCACCTCCACTCACATTGACAGCACTGCAACGGTGAAAAGAGCACTGCAACCTGCAATCACAGCCACAATGAATGAGCGACTGATCCAAATCCCTACACCGGAGGAAATAAGAGTTGGAGTTTTCTCCATACATCCTGATAAGGCCCCTGGCCCGGATGGCTTCTCTGCGAGCTTCTTCCAATCTAACTGGGACACGGTCGGGCCTGCAATCATCAAGGAAATACAAAATTTCTTCAGAACAGGGAGTATGCCAGCAACGATCAATACAACCTTTATCAGACTCATTCCAAAGATAAAAATCCCTAAGCTAGTATCAGAGTACAGGCCAATAGCCCTCTGTAATGTTTACTATAAGGCAATCTCGAAAATACTAGCTCTACGTCTCAAGCCGACTCTACAATCAGTAATTTCGGAAAATCAATCTGCCTTCATACCTGGGAGAGCCATTGCTGATAATGTACTTGTCACCCATGAGATACTCCACTACCTCAAGACTTCATCTGCACAAAAGCACTGCTCCATGGCTGTTAAAACAGACATGAGCAAGGCTTATGACAGGTTAGAGTGGAGTTTTATTCAGGAGGTGTTCTTGAGACTGGGTTTTCACACACAATTTATTACCTGGATTATGCAATGTATTTCCTCAGTCACGTACTCCATCCTGATAAATGATTCGGTCCTTGGAGAAGTGGTACCTAGCCGTGGAATTCGGCAAGGAGACCCATTGTCACCTTATATCTTCATTATCTGCAGTGAGGTACTGTCAGGTTTATGCACAGAAGCTCAACAAAATGGATCTTTAACAGGAATACGAGTTGCAACAAAGTGCCCCAGAATCAATCACTTACTTTTTGCTGATGACACCATGTTCTTCATTAGATCGGATGAGAGAAGCTGTTCAACTCTAATGAAGATCCTAAACCTCTATGAAACTGCCTCTGGCCAACAAATCAACACAGCGAAATCAGCGATAACTTTTTCCTCTAGGACAGGAAACGCTGTGAAGACTCGAGTGAAACAATGCCTCAAAATTGAAAAAGAGGGTGGAGTAGGCAAGTATCTTGGCTTACCAGAACACTTTGGACGACGCAAAAGAGATTTATTTGCTTCCATTGTAGATAAAATGCACCAGCGTGCAGTGTCATGGTCTTCTAGACAACTATCTATGGCTGGCAAACAAACTCTGCTACAAGCTGTCCTCTCTGCAATTCCAACATATCCCATGTCTTGTTTCCAACTCCCGGTAATCATGTGCAAGAAGATTCAATCCGTGTTAACACGTTTTTGGTGGGACTCAAATGATGGAAAGAGGAAGATGTGTTGGGTTTCTTGGGATACACTCACCAAACCAAAAAGTGGAGGAGGTCTCGGCTTCAAGGATATCCAATGCTTTAACACAGCCCTGCTGGCAAAAATCCCTTGGAGAATGTTGACAAATCCAGCCTGTTTACTCTCTCGTGTCCTCTTAGGAAAATACTGCACCAATACAAGCCTCCTCAAGGTCACACCAACAGACTCGATCTCGCACGGCTGGAGAGGTGTCCTTGTTGGTAGGGATCTCCTTATTAAACAACTGGGTAAAGTCATTGGAAATGGAGCTACTACAAAGGTTTGGGGTGACCCCTGGATCTCATCAAAGACGGCTATGATCCCTTTCGGTCCTGTAAGTGAAGCCAATGCAGATCTTTATGTTTCCGATCTTTTGATAGGAGACACTGGTAAATGGAATACACATAAAATCAACATGATTTTACCTGAGCTGTCGGAGGAAATCCTTGCAATCAGACCAAGTATGACAAGGGCATAAGACTCCTATACCTGGTACCCTGTAGAGTCTGGTCTCTACTCAGTCAAGTCGGGCTACACGACCGCTACTACGCACTCTCTTCCCCCCGAACAACCTTTGACCACAACACCCTTGAATTGGTGGAGTTTGGTCTGGAATGTGGATTGTACACCAAAGCTCAAGCTCCTCATCTGGAAAATCCTACATGAAGCCATACCAACTGGACAGAATCTGCAGAGAAGAGGCATGTTAACAAACACTATGTGTGCACACTGTGGTGATGTCGAGACAACTGATCACCTCTTCCTCCATTGTACCTTCGCCTCTCAAGTATGGGACTTGATACCACTGAAAACGAGCTTTGACTCCACAATTTGCCCCTCCTTCAGAACGGCGCTTGAAGTTTCAAAACACTGGACCTGTCTCCCCCCAACAGGCGTTCCAGGCGACATCTTTGCTTGGGTGATCTGGTTCCTCTGGACGACTCGTAACAAGTTGGTGTTTGAATCAAGGCACTCCTCTCCTATCAGTGTGGCTACAAATGCTATCTCCGGGGAGCGGGAATGGACCTCAGCACAACTAGAAGAACAAACCCCCACTGTAGCAAAGGAAAGTCACCTCTTAAACCTAACAACCTTGATACCGCAGAATACTGTTATTTGTAACTCCGATGCGGCATGGAATGTTTCGACGAAAAATGCTGGATTGGGATGGATATTCGACTCACAAGGCTCACCTTCACAACAGGGATGCCAATCACAAACTCATGTCCAATCGGCACTTGTAGCTGAAGCCTTAGCGGTCCGCTCAGCTCTCTCTCACGCAATCCACCTTGGATACTCAAAAATCTGGCTTCGTTCAGATTCTCTTGGCCTAATCAAAGCCAGCAACTCGATTACCAAACCGAAGCACATCCACGGAGTACTGTCGGATATCGAGCACCTATCCTCCTGCTTTACTTTCTGCAATTTCTCTTTCGTTCCTAGAGACTCAAATGGGCTTGCTGATGCTTTAGCAAAGGCCTCTCTTTGTAACATGTACTCTTCATGGACCTAAAACCCATCATCTAATTCAAGTAGTTTGTTGTTCAAAAAAAAAATATACTATTAAAATTGAAATACAATTTAAAATTAACCCTAATTTTTTCTTAATATATTTACTATCTCAGATATATCTCTGTACCTTCACTAATAATTATCCTCCATTCACGCAATATGATTAAACAGAATAACAAGTCCATCAATACCATTAAAAGGGATTATGAGTTTTTTCACTACAAGAAAACACGTCCTTTACTAAGACGAGTTTTCCTCGTTATTTCCTAGTAAACGGTCCTTTAGTAGGAAATAACGAGGAAACGCGTTTCGTCGAAAGACGTTCATCGTAAAGCATATTTTCCTTGTAATTTCCTAACTAATTTACGAGGAAACATTTCCTCGTAAACGCGTGGATACGTTTTCCTCGTAAGGTCCACGTAGGCTTTCCTCGTAAGCTCATAGTAAACTCTTTCCTCGTAATCTCGTAGTAGGACCTTTACGAGGAACTTGCTAGGAAAGTTTACGAGGAGTTTACTTCAAAACCTTTACGAGGATCTTGCTTCGAAATAATTTTTTCCTATTTAAAAAAAAAGTATTTATAAATTAAAAATTATATATATTAAAAAAATTTAAAAAACCAAATTATAAATAAAAAAATAAATAACTAAATATTTATAAATAACTAAATAATATACAATTAATAAGTTTTAAAATTCATAATATACAATTAAAAACTAAAAAAACTAAAAGGGATGCTGCTCTTGAAATTGGTGCACGAAGTCGTCGTCTCCAATGTTAGATGCCGGCTGTGACGGAGATGGTGGAGGCTGTTGGGGTGGAAGGGCTCCGCTTTCCCGTCTCTGACGCAACATCTCCGCCACTTGCGGGTTTCCAACCGCCATAATGTCGAGGATATCGGTGAGCGAACTCACATGAGACTGCGTCGCCTGCAACTCCGTCCGCAGCTGAGCATTGGCATCATCTTGTTGGTGAACATAAGCCGATGTCACTGCGGGGACATCGTTAACCGAGCCAATCCCGACTATACGGCCCTTTTTCCTAGGGACGACCTGTAAATACAAATATTAATTAACGTAAGGAAAATTTAAATAAATAATAAAAATTAATATATTAAAACAAATTATTTACCTCCTCGTAAATCTTATCCACTTCAAGAGTGGATAATACGACCGGAGCCCCAGTCTGCTGAGTCAGCTGGGTCTGGCGTTCGTCAACTCGGGCAGCATCCTCGTTGTAGATCCGCTTGGAAGCAGGATCTACAAACTGCCCACTCTTTTTCCGGTGGGTCCGCTCGTAAAGGTCTTTCAGAGATGGAAGAACTCCTGTCTCTTTAGCCTAAATTTTTTTTTTAAAATTAAATATTAATTTAGAATATTAGAATATTCCAATAAAGTAAAAATTAAATAGTTATAAAAAATACCACGTCTAGACGAACTCCCCCGTGAGGTTTTCGGCCCGTGGTGTGAAGCATCTTCGTGTTGCCATGCTCGTTTGTGGTCATGCGGTTCTCGGAGTTTGTTTGGGAGGTTCTGATCGAATCCGGCAACGCCCAATAGCTGATGAGGCCATCCCACACCGTGGTTGTGAGGCAATCGGGTTTCCCGCGCTCGTAACCGTCCACCTGATTTAAAATAATTAGAATTTTTAAAACTATACATATATTATAATTTATAAATTTATACTTGAAAGTCGCCCTTCCAGTTGTAGACCATGTCGCACAATCGTGCTTTTTCCTTGGTCTCGAACTCTGACTTCACCCGCTGGTGAATCCCAATAGACCAACGATATTTTTGCTGCAACCAGAAAAAATAAAAGACAGATTAGTTCAATAATATTCATAATTTTAAATGATTAAAAATAAATCAAGTTAATTTACTAAACTTACAGCGAACGATTTGAACCACGTCTTTTTGGTGTGGCTCGCCGTCATCTTCCAGTTTGGAGCTGCATCAGGAAAGTATCCCTTGATACAGTCCGTGACGCTAGATCCGACACAATTGTCAAGACCAAACCTGGAAAGACAGAAAATAAATCATTAATTAGAACATACCATAATACTTTTTAAAAATTAATAAAAATTTTAAAAAATTAAAACGTACCATAACACGTTTTGGCCGTCCCGTCGGATAAGATCTAACTCTGGCAGCCCTTCTCTGCCTGGAAGGGCTAAAATATCCTCCACCGTGTACACCGCAAATGGTGCGTTCGGCGGCACCTGCAAATCAGGATGAATCCCGACCGGTGGAGGAGGAGAAGGAGGAGGTGGTGGCTGCTGAGACCGGGATGCCGTAGAACCTCCCCGAGTCTCGGGAACTCCCGCAGATGAACCACCGGGAGCTGACGAAGACGAACCGGGCCCGAATAGATCTCCATAGTGAATCCTCTGATCATCAAGAGGCCTCCTGGACTGAGCAGCAGCAACTTTGCTCTTTCTAACCATCTAAATTTAAAAAAAAAAACAGAAAACATTAATTCTTGTATAATGTTTAAAAACAGTTAAACTAACCTAATCTAAATTTCCTAATCTAACCAACTAATCTAAATTTCCTAAACTAACCACCTAATCAAATTCCCTAATCTAACCACCTAATCTAAATTCCCTAATCTAACCACCTAATCTAAATTCCCTAATCTAATTACCTAAATAGGAAATAGAGAGTATCTTAAGAGAATTTGGAGAGGAGGTTACTATGATTGAGAGCTCGGATTGCTCGTGTATATATAAGGAATTTTGTTTCCTCGTAAAGCCCTAATAATGTTACTAGGGCTTTACGAGGAAACAGCTATGCCCGTGTTTTTATTTCCTCGTAAGGTCCTAGTAATGTCCTAGAAATAACATTACTAGGAATTTACGAGGAAACATCTTTATGAGGAAATAGCTATGCCCGTGTTTTTTTCCTCGTAAAGTCCTAGTAATACTTACGAGGAAATAGCTATGCCCGTGTTTTCTATTACTAGGGCTTTACGAGGAAAGGGTTTGTAAATCCCTAAACTCGAAACCCCAAACCCCAAACCACAACTTCCTTAACTTATAACCTCTTCTACAACTAAACTCCTAACCTCTTCTACACTTAAATCCCAAATTCATTTTTTGTGATTAAACAAGCTTAAACATACGTAATTCAACTCATTTTTTGTTATTAAGTAAAATTATAAAACATACATAATTGAAATTGGTTTTTGTGATTAAACAAACTTATAAAACATACATAATTCATTCGGATACATTCTCATAATCCGTAGAAACATCATCATTTTCGACAAACTCGTCCTCAATACCGTCGTCCGTTGAGTGATCAGGGACATCTTCATATTCACGATTATGCGGGTCAATGAGTAGGATGTCATCAATTTCTGCTTCAGGTTCCTCGATTTCATTGGTGTTTTCTTCTTGCAATGGTGGTTCTTCTCCCTTGATTATCCGTCCTCGAGGTGTCACTTTGATAACAGCAAACCAGTTTATTCCTGTTGTAGTAATCCGAGGGTATGGAATGAAGCAAACTTAATCTGCTTGGGAAGCTAATATGAAAGGCTCGAATTTGTTGTACCTGCAAAAATTAAGACAACGAAGAAATTATTAGTTCTCAGAACATGCATGTATGTATGTCAAAAAAGAATTTGTTGTACCTTCGTCCACCATTGACGTCAACTACACCATTCTTGTTAATCCTAACACCTATGTTGACGACGGGGTCGTACCACTCACACTTGAAGATAACGCATTTCAAACTGATACCTGGGAATTGAACTTCATAAATCTCCTGCAAGATCCCGTAGAAATTTGTTTCGCCTTTCACACATATTCCATAATTACTTGTCGCCCGGTGTCTACAATAGTCATAGGTATGAAAAGTATAGCCTCGGGTGAAATACATCGATGATGTAGTGACCTTTGCAACTGGACCTTGAAGTAATTCGCGAAACCATGCGGGATACTGAGGATCGTCATAATCAACCTGCAACAAAAAGTAATATAACTAGACATATTAGACTTACTTTGTGGTAATGTACATGCATAAAATTTAAGTAATAATAAATACTTGTTTCCTCAACCACTTGATAAAGTGTTGATCTTTCCTTTTGTCTAACTCAGGTGTCGATATACCAAGTATTGCTTCCTCGACTTGAGTCACAAATTTGCTGTAAAATCATATATGTTATGTTATAGATTTAATATTGAAATATATATATATATATATATATATATAAGTGTGTGAAATTAAATATTTACCTTTCAAAATAAGCAATCAATGGATGCTCGCAATTAAGAAGAATATAAAGGTGTGCACTATGGACGTCTTCATCACTCGACCACCAAACCTCTTTCAATTTCCCACCCAATCGCCCAATTTGACAAAAGATGTCTAGAACATCGTCTTCCATATATGTCGGCACGACACCACCATCATCATATCTTCTTGGAGCTCGTTTCCTTGTACGTACTTTCGGTGCAAAGTAGTACGATGTGAAATGTGATGTTGCTTCCATTAAACTTCCCGCAACAATAGAACCTTCTACTCTTGCTAGATTTTTGCATTTTCCTTTCAAAGTTTTCATGGCCTTTTCATACTGATACATCCATCCATAATGCACAGGTCCACGAAATAATGCCTCATACGGGAGGTGGACAACTAGGTGTTCCATGACGTCGAAAAAAGTAGGCGGAAATATTTTTCCAAGTTGCAGATTAAGATAGAGATGTTTTCATGAAGTTGTTGGACAACTTCCACTTTAAGAGTGCGGGTGCTCAGATCCCTAAAAATGCTCCAATTCCTATATATTTACAAAAACAAACATTATCCACATTAGTATATATATATGTATACAGAAATAAATTAATCATATCATCGTATTATATTAATTAATTACCTGAAAGTGCTTCATGTACTTTTGTCGGTAGTAGCTCCGCAAACACAAAGGGAAGTAGTCGCTGCATGAAGACATGACAATCATGGCTCTTCATCCCGGAGAACTTTTGCCCTATTCAACACATCTTGAGAGATTTGAAACATACCCATCAGGGAACTTCACTTCTGAAGCCACCCAGTTGAACAACGCAGACTTTTTATCTGATGACAGTCTGAATATTGGAACTGGAACTTGCCCATTGCTTTTTATATATAGCTCACTCCTTGAGCAGATATCGGGTAAGTCTAACCTCGATTTTACGTTGTCTTTCGTCTTCCCTGGGACGTTCAATATAGTGTTCATGATGTTCTCAAAAAAGTTCTTCTCTCTATGCATCACATCGAGGTTGTGGCGCAAAAGAAGATCTTTCCAATATGGCAATTCCCAAAAAATTCTCTTTTTGTGCCAATTGTGCTGAACACCATAAAAATCATGCATATTACTGGGAACATGCCAATTCCCACCACGAGGAGCTGTTTCTAGAGCATAGTAGTAATCAATTTGCGCTTCAATTTGTTCTCCAGTTAATTATGGAGGAGGTGTGTCTCTGACAACCCTTTTGTGCCTGAACAATTTCTTGTTTCTTCGGTATGGGTAGTGGATGGGAAGAAATCGACGGTGACAATCGAACCAACTAGTCTTCCTACCATGCTTCAACTGAAACGCATCTGTCATTCCATTACAATATGGACAAGCTAATCTCCCATGTGTAGCCCACCCAGACAACATACCATATGCATGAAAGTCACTTATGGTCCACAAAAGCATCGCTCGCATCGTAAAGTTTGTTTTCGTTGAACAATCTTATGTCCTCACCCCTGTTGACCACAAATCTTTCATCTCTTTTATCAGTGGTTGTAGAAAAACGTCGAGAGATCTTTTTGGATGTTTTGGACCAGGTAATAATATGCTCATGAATAGAAACTCTCGTCGCATGCACATCTCCGGTGGCAGGTTATACGGTGTAAGAAAGACCGGCCACAATGAATATTGTCTCCCAGACATTCCAAATTGACTAAATCCATCAGTGCATAATCCAAGATACACATTCCGGCTATTGCTAGCGAAATGTGGATGTACATTGTTAAAAAGTTTCCAGGCTCTTGCATCTGATGGATGAGTCATCTCTCCATCCGTCTGAGTATGCTCGGCGTGCCATCTCATCCCTCCAGCAGTCTCCTCAGATTGGTACAATCTTTTCAATCTGTCTGTGATTGGTAGGTACCACATCCTTTGGTACGGTACCCTATTGCGCCCTCGACCTTGCGGTTTGAATAGTGGCTTCTTACAAACTCGACATTCTTCTAACTTCTCATCATCTCCCCAGTAAATCATGCAGTTGTCGATGCAAACGTCTATCATCTCCGAGGGCAACCCAAGACTATATACCAATTTCTGAATCTGATAATAAGATTCAGCAGACACATTGTCTTCTGGCAAATACTCTTTACACAAGTCTGCCCATGCATCCATACAATTTTCAGGTAGATTGTGATCGGTTTTAATACTCATCATTATAGCAGCCAACGACAATTTAGACAGACCTTCTCTACAACCACTGTAAATTGGCTCATTTGCAGCTTCTAACATTTCGTAAAACTTTTTTGCATCTAAGTTAGGTTCTTCAACTTCATCATCATCATGAGTTACAAATGCATCACCTACCATATCTTGAACCCTATCACAATCTACCATTTGTTCCTCTTGGTGATGATAGCTATTACTACTGCTATCTTCATTACGCAAATGATCAACCGGTTCAACCTGAAAATTGCTATTACTACTGCTACCTTCATTCCTACAACTAGCATTTTCTCCATGTTGATACCAAATATAATAATATGGCATGTAACCTCTATTTATTAAATGCTTCCAAACATTTTCACGAGGGCCTAATTTGGCATTGCAGCATTTCCGACAAGGACAGAACATCTTACCACTTTCATGCGTGAGTGGTGTAAAAATATGCTTGATGCATAAACGTCTCCAACCCTTCCAGAAATTCTTTAGTCACCCTCCCGTTATTATCTCTGTGTGAATACATCCACTACCGCAACTCGAAAATATTTCCCGGACCGGACATTTTTTTGTGTTTGATCAAGCTTATAGCTGATTTTTTTTTGGTGTGTTTCAAATGAATTACATAAGGTGGTATTTATAGAAATTTTCGAATCTGAGCATTTACTAGGAAATTACTAGGAAAAGTAGGTACAAAACACGTTTTTGATTTAAATTCGATATTTTCTATCTAGTTCCTCCTAATATCGTAGTAACAAAACCCTTTCCTCCTAATTTTGTAGTAAACACTTACAATGACATTACGAGGAAAGGCAGTACAACGGGTTTACGAGGAATTGTTCTTTTTCCTCCTAAACTCCTCGTAAAATTACTACGGTCTTACGAGGAATTCGATTTCTCGTAAGTTTACGAGGATCTTACGGGGAAATTTGATTTCCTCGTAAAACCGAAGTAATGGCCTAATAATTTTACGAGGAAATATTTTCCTAGTAAAATTTCCGAGTAAAGGCTTAGTTTTCTTGTAGTGTTTACGTTTTCCAAAATTAATCTTAATGATATGAAAAAAAAATTATTTTCACTAATGACAATATAGTCTTTTGGTTTTTGGATCTAAAAATAATATAATAATATATTTTGTTAATGGACTAAATTCATCTTTCAAAAATAATATAATAATACTAGCTCGTGGGTTGACCCCGCCACGAAACATGTCAATCGATTTGAAAAATTTAAGTTGCGGGTGTGGGTCAAATGTATTTTACGCGGGACGGGTGCGAGTTGTTCTAATTTCAATTATGGGTATCAGGTAATCCAGAAAATTAGAATTTTTTAAATATTAGAAATTTAATTAAAAATAGACTATTTAATATTATTTTTTAGAAAAAATAAAATTTAAGTTATTTTATTATTTAATAATTATCCGCGAGTCTCGCAGATTACCCGCAAAATTATGTGGAACAGATGCATATACAATATATTTTCTTTGCGGATTAGGTGGGTCGAGGAAGGCGAGTTTGAATAAATCAAATAAATTATATTTTTTGGTCTACAGATCAAAAGGTAGAAGTGCGGATCACATATATTACATGTTATGCAATGACAGATGAAACTAAATTGATTATGTTTATATAAGACAAATTACAATTGTTTTTAAAAAATATGTTATTGGTTTGATGTAATTAAAGTTAAAAAGAAGCTTAGAACATTCTTTATTGAAGAAATGTTCATACTGAGAAACAAGTTCCTTTTTAATTGATGCACGAATTGGTATCTGATATAAAACAAATTATACGTTAAAGATGCTGTGAAAAATACAAAATAAAACATATTTTTACATTTATGAAGATAATTTCTAGGGTCTCTCCAACAGTAATCGAGTAATGCTTCTAAAGTCTTATGACTTTCACCCTTATCTTCCACAAAGATTTATTTGGTTTTAAATCATAGATGAAATTCATACCACTCATTTTCGGTGATGTTTTTGAAACGTTTAGGTTCTGATGGTGTTGTAGAAATAGTTTAGGAAGATAATATAGTCAATCAAAGATAAGGTTTAGGCGAAGTAAGATTTTACCAAGGGGAAATTTGGATAAATACTTCACAACAAGATTTTATTTTGAAAATTACACCTTCATTTATGTTTTTTGAGAAATACACTTTCTACATTAGAAATTGACTAAATTATCCTTATAAAAAGATTTCTAGGATACTGATATCTTCGTGAATAGAAAAAAAAAAGAAGAGGGTTTGAATTGCTGAAATCGATTAAAATACACAAAAGAAACAACTCATAAAACTCGAGTGCTAAGAGTGTTATTTTCCTATCACAACAAGCCATACTGCAAAGATCAATATTCACTTTAGCTATAGTATAAAGAGTTAATGTTAGGTTAAGAAATGGGATAACAAGGAAATGCCCTCGTAGTTTTTTTCAAGTCATACTTTACCATAAACAAGTATTATAAATTCTTAGCCAAAAAAAAAACAAGTATTATAAATGTTGTTAAATATTAGAGCCTCTAAATGATTATGATTTTAAACACAATAGTTAATAATTGACAAATGTAATGGGTGATTTGGGTGAATTGAGAAGGCCATTCACGAAAGGTAAGCCAAACGTATGATTTTCAAGGCATGTCATCATCTTTTTCCTTGAGGAACAGGACTGTATTTGGTTTCTAAATTTTACATGGTTGCCTCTTCACCTGAGGATGTTTTATAAAACATCAAGGGACACCAATTTGAAGTCAAACTGTAACAGATACATATCCAAGACGTTTTCAAGTCATTCCGAAAACGCGAGACATCTGTCAAGAGACCTACCCATGCTTCATAGCCAATATGTAATCATATTATATTAAATCCAACCAATATTGGCTACATCGATTAGTTTGAAAAGATTTAGTGAATTGTAGGTTTATGATAAATAAGAAAAATTGTTTTAAAATAGTTTTTTTTGAAGATATTTTATCCAACTCTAATTCGAAAATAATAGCAATAACAATAGCAAAAGCAATACTGAATTTTATTTATTAAAAACATAATATCTAGTTTAGATTAGGATAAAATTGTCTTATCACATATGAAAAGAGTTAGTTCTCTAAAAACCAAAAATAAGATGCATTCTTCAAATTTAGAAACATAAGTAAGGTATTTTTCAAATAATCGGTTTTACCAATGTGATTATTTTAACGTCTAGAATCAAGCAGAAAAAATCCTAATCGATTATCTAAATATTTAAAATTTGAAAAGAATACAGTTCAGATATTTGACCATAAGATTTCAAATCTTAGGTTACTAACATGTACTAAAATGATCAATATTAAAAGCAATGGCAAATATTGTTATTATTGACTTGAAAGAAAACATGCGACTTTCCATAATCAAAATAACAAAAAATTAATGGAAATATCAGTATATTATAAAATGAAATATAGCTTAATCGAGGCATGAATGATGTTACTTCCGATTCATTCGAAAATTCATGAAATTATCTAATCATTTTTCTTTTAACATTTCTACTGATTTAAGAAAATCAGAAAATATAGCTTATATTGCAATAAATACTGGTTTCTAATATTTAAATAATAAATACTGACTTCCTTTTTATTTTTTTTGTACTATCAGTCAATAACCTTAAACGGAATATTAATAAATGTATTTATGTACCATGAGTGTATATTAACATTTCCAATGTTTCCCTCGCAAAAATATATTCGCATGGTCTCAAAATTTTTGTTTATTACCATTGACATTGTGTATTTCCAAACATACAAACACTACAAGAAAACTAGTTTTATTAGGAAATTTTACTAGAAAAATATTTCCACGTAAATTTATTACGAGCTTACTTCGGGTTTACGAGGAAAATAAATTTCCTTGTAACGTCCTCGTAAAATTACGAGAAATCCTTTTCCTCGTAAGACCGTAGTAAACTTACGAGGAAACTATGTAGCAAAATACCATTTCTTCATAAGTTCGTAGTAACTACTTTCCTCGTAAAGTCCTAGTAAATTTACCACGAAATTGGGAGGAAATAATCTGTTACTTCAAATTAGCTAGGAACTTGATAGAAAATATCTAATTCAAATCTAAAACGTGTTTTGTACCTACTTTTCCTAGCATTATCCTAGTAAATGCTCAGATTCAAAAATTTCTATAAGTACCACCATTTGTGATTCATTTCAAACACATCAAAAAAAAAATCAGCTTTAACCTTGATCAAAGAAAAAAAAATGTCCGGTCCTGCAAATATTTTCGAGTTGCGGAAGTGGATGTATTCACTTAGAGATAATAACGGGAGAGTGACAAAATAATTTCTCGAAGGGTTGGAGACGTTTATGCATCGAACAGATTCTACACCACTCACGCGGGAAAGTGGTAAGATGTTCTGTCCTTGTCGGAAATGCTGCAATACAAAATTAGGTCCTCGTGAAAATGTTTAGAAGCATTTAATAAATAGAGGTTTCATGCCATATTATTATATTTGGTATCAACATGGAGAAGATGCTAGTTGTAGGAATGAAGGTAGCAGTAGTAATAGCAATTTTCAGGTTGAACCGGTTGATCATTTGCATAAGAAAATAGTTATCACCAGGAGGAACAAATGGTAGATTGTGATAGAGTTCATGATATGGTAGGTGATGCATTTGTAACTCATGATGATGATGAAGTTGAATAACTTAACTTAGATGCAAAAAAGTTTTATGAAATGTTAGAAGCTGCGAATGAGCCAACTTACAGTGGTTGTAGAGAATGTCTGTCTAAATTGTCGTTGGCTACTAGAATGTTGAGTATTAAAACCGATCACAATCTACCTGAAAATTGTATGGATGCATAGGCAGACTTGTTTAAAGAGTATTTGCCAGAAGACAATGTGTCTGCTGAATCTTATTATCAGATTCAGAAATTGGTATATAGTCTTGGGTTGCCCTCGAAGATTATAGATGTTTGCATCGACAACTGCATGATTTACTGGGGAGATGATGAGAAGTTAGAAGAATGTCAATTTTGTAAGAAGCCACGATTCAAACCGCAAGGTCGAGGGCGTAATAGGGTACCGTACCAAAGGATATGGTACCTACCAATCACAGACAGATTGAAAAGATTATACCAATCTGAGGAGACTGCTGGAGGGATGAGATGGCACGCCGAGCATACTCAGACGGATGGAGAGATGACTCATCCATCAGGTGCAAGAGCCTGGAAACAATTTAACAATGTACATCCACATTTTTCTAGCAATAGCCAGAATGTGTATCTTGAATTATGCACTGATGGATTTAGTCCATTTGGAATGTTTGGGAGACAATATTCATTGTGACCGGTCTTTCTTACACCGCACAACCTGCCACCGGAGATGTGCATGCGACGAGAGTTTCTATTCTTGACCATATTAATACCTGGTCCAAAACATCCAAAAAGATCTCTCGACGTTTTTATACAACCACTGATAAAAGAGTTGAAAGATTTGTGGTCAACAGGGGTAAGGACATTGATTGTTCAACGAAAACAAACTTTACGATGCGAGCGATGCTTTTGTGGACCATAAGTGACTTTCCTGCATATGGGATGTTGTCTGGGTGGACTACACATGGGAGATTAGCTTGTCCATATTGTAATGGAATGACAGATGCGTTTCAGTTGAAGCATGGTAGGAAGACTAGTTGGTTCGATTGTCACCGTCATTTTCTTCCCGTTTACCACCCATACTGAAGAAACAAGAAATTGTTCAGGCACAAAAGGATTGTCAGAGATACTCCTCCTCCATATTTAACTGGAGAACAAATCGAAGCGCAAAATCGATTACTACGGTGCTCTAGAAACAGCTCCTCGTGGTGGGAATTGGCATGTTCCTAGTAATATGTCTGATTCTTATGGTGTTCAGCACAATTAGCACAAAAAGAGTATATTTTGGGAATTGCCATATTGGAAAGATCTTCTTTTGTGCCACAACCTCGATGTGATGCATATATAGAAGAAATTTTTTGAGAACATTGTGAACACTATATTGAATGTCCTAGGGAAGACGAAAGACAACGTAAAATCAAGGTTGAGCTTACCCGATATCTGCTCAAGAAGTGAGCTACATATAAAAAGCAATGGGCAAGTTCCAGTTCCAATATTCAGACTGTCATCAGAAAAAAAGTCTGCGTTGTTCAACTGGGTGGCTTCAGAAGTGAAGTTCCCTGATGGGTATGTTTCAAATCTCTCAAGATGTGTTGAGAAAGGGCAAAAGTTCTCCGGGATGAAGAGCCTTGATTGTCATGTCTTTATGCAGCGACTACTTCCCTTTGCATTTGCAGAGCTACTACCGGTAAAAGTACCTGAAGCACTTTCACGTAATTAATTAATATAATACGATCATATGATTAATTTATTTCTTTATATATATATATATATACTAATGTAGATAATTTTTGTTTTTGTAATATATAAGGAATTAGAGCATTTTTTAGGGATCTGAGCACTCGCACTCTTGAAGTGGAAGTTGTCCAACAACTTCATGAAAACATCCAAAAAATGAATTTGAATTATGTATGTTTTAAGTTTGTATCCAAATGAATTATGGATGTTTATAAGTTTGTTTATAAGTTTGTTTAATCATAAAAATGAATTTGAATTATGTATGTTTTAAGTTTGTTTAATCACAAAATTAATTTGCATTTGGGGTTTAGGGCAGGACTAATGGGGGGGGGGGGCTTAGTGGGTTGCTTAGGGAGGGGGGTCCATAAAAATAGGAGGACTCGGTTGCAAAAGGGCTTATATAAGCACTACAATTTTCTGAGTGCTTGCACTGTTCGCGGACCCCATGGACACGTGGCGGTCCGTGATTGGTCAGTTTTTTTCTTTTTTTTTTATTTGTAAAACATGACAAAATTAAAAAAAAAAAAGCACCCCAAGAGGGAAGCTATGGTTAAAGATGCTCTTATGTGTAGAAGATGTTAGGAGTTTGATTGTAGAAGAGGTTATAAGTTAAAGAAGTTGTGGTTTGGGGTTTGGGGTCTCGAATTTAGGGATTTACAAACCCTTTCCTCGTAAAACCCTAGTAACAGAAAACGCGGGCATAGGTGCTTCCTCGTAAATGATGTTTCCTCGTAAAGTCCTAGTAACACTGTTACTAATACTTTACGAGGAAATAAACGCGGCTACAGCTATTTTCCCGTAAAGGCTGGTTCCTCTTAGAGTCCTAGAAACAGTATTACTAGGACTTTACGAGGAAATAAAAACACTGGCATAGCTATTTCCGCGTAAAGGCCTCGTAAACTTACTAGGGCCTTACGAGGAAACAAAATTCCCTATATAAACTCGAGCCATCCGATTTCTCTCATTTGTAGTAAGCTTCTCTCTGAATCCTCTTAAGGTTCTCGCTATTTACTAGTTAGGTGATTAGATTAGGGAATTTAGCTTAGGTGGTTAGTTAGGGAATTTAGATTAGGTGGTTTGTTTAGGTAATTTAGATTATGTTGATTTAGTTTTTTTAACCATTTTTTTAAAGATACTAGTATATTAATGTTTTAATTTTATTTTTTAAAATTTAGATGACTCGAAAGTGCAAGCTTGAGAGGGCGGCTAAGAGGCCTCTTCAGGGGAGTCATTACGGAGATCTTTTCGGTCGTCAGCCAGGCGCATCATCTTCGTCTGCTCCCGGTTCTTCTATTCTGGATCATGACGCTGTTCTCGAGACTCATGGAGTTTCTACGGCGCCCCGGTCTGACCAACTACCTCCTCCACCTCCCCCTCCTCCTCCTCCTCCTCCACCGGTCGCCGGGGTTCATCCCGATTTGCAGGTACCGCCAAACGCACTATTTGCGGTGTACACGGTGGAGGATATTATGGCCCTTCCAGGCAGAGAAGGACTGCCTGAGTTAGATCCTATCCGACGGGACGACCATAACATATTATGGTATGTTTTAATTTTTAAAAAGCGTTTTTAATTTATTTCTTAGTTAACAAAAAAATTACAAACTAATCTAATTAATGTTTTTATTTTGTTTCTTTCCAGGTTTGGTCTTGACGGATGTGTCGCTCAGAGCGTCACGGATTGTATCAAGGGATATTTTCCCGATGCAGCTCCAAACTGGAAGAAGACGCCCAGCCACACAAAAAGATGCGGTTCAAATCGTTCGCTGTAAGTCATTAATTAATCAACTTAATTTATTTTTAATTATTTAAAATTATTAATATTATTGAACTAATTACTCTAGTTTTTTCTGGTTACAGCAAAAATATCGTTGGTCTATAGGGATTCACCAGCGGGTGAAGACGGAGTTTGAGGCGAAGGCAAGAGCAGGATTTCTTGACATGGTTTTCAACAGGAAGGGCGACTTTCAGGTGTGGATTTATAAAATATATATATATATATATATATATAGTGTTAAATCATTTATTGACTTTAATTATAATCATTTTAAAATTATTTTTTGTTCATGTGGATGGTTACGAGGAGGGGAAACCCGTTTGCCTCACATTCGACGTGTGGGATGGCCTCATCAGATATTGAGGGTTGCCGGACTCGGTCAGAACCTCCCACACAAACTCTGAGAATCGCATGACAAGAGACGAGCATGGCAACACAAAGATGCTTCACACCGGGGATCGAAAACCTCACGGGGGAATTCGTCTAGACATGGTAAATTAATTTTTAATAACTATTTAATTTTTACTCTATTTGTATATTCCTAATTAATATTTAATTTTTAAAAATGATTTTTAGGCTAAAGAGACAAGAGTTCTTCCATCTCTGAAAGAGCTTTACGAGAGGACCCACCAGAACAAGGATGGGCCTTTTGTAGATCCTAGATCCGAGCGGATCTACAACGAGGTTGTTGTTTGGGTTGACGAACGCCAGACCCAGCTGACTCAGCAGTCTGGGACACCAGTCATATTATCCACTCTTGAAGTGGATAAGATTTACGAGGAGGTAAATAATTTGTATTTCTATTAATTTTTATTATTTATTTAATTTTTTTAAACGTTATTAATCTTTTTATTTACACGTCGCCCCTAGGAAAAAGGGACGTATCGTCGGGATAGGCTCCGTTAACGATGTCTCCACAACAACATCGTCTTATGCTCAGGAACATCACGATGTCAATGCTCAGCTGCGCTCGGAGTTGCAGGCGACGCAGTCTCATGTGAGTTCTCTCACCGATGTCCTGGACATTTTGGCGGTTGGAAACCCACAATTGGCGGAGATGTTGCATGTGAGACGGGAAAGCGGAGGGCTTCCAACCCAACAGCATCCACCGTCACAGTCACAGCCGACAACCAACTTTGCCGAGGAGGAGTTGGCGGCAATTTAACGACCACCATCCGTAGTTTTTTTTATTGTATATTATGAATTTTAAAGCTTAATTGTATATTATTTAGTTATTTATAAAATATTTAGTTATTTCTTTTTTATTTGTAATTTGGTTTTTTAATTTTTTTAAAATATATTATTTATATTTATAATTAATATTTTTTTAATAGGGAAAAAGATTTCGAAGTAAAATCCTCGTAATATTTTTGAAGTAAATTCCTTGTAAATTTTACTAGTAAAGTCCTCGTAAAGCATTACTACGAGTTTACGAGGAAATGTGTTACTATGACTTTACGAGGAAAGGTGTACGAGGATTTTACGAGGAAAATCTTATCTACGCGTTTACGAGGAAAGTTTTCCTCGTAAATTAGCTAAGACTTTATGAGGAAAAAAGTTTTACGATGAACGTGTTTCGAGGAAATGTGGTCCTAGTAAAAGACGAGTGTTCTTGTAGTGAAAATAGAGTAAAAGAACAAACATATTATTTTATGTATTTTATTATTTTTTGTACATAAAATTATATTGTTTTCACGTCAACATTACAAAGTATTGGTTAAATAGTATGATTGCATGAATTTACTATGAAATCCCTTAATTACTTTTCTGTACTAAATGTCAATAGTTATTCGTATATTAACATTTACATTTTTTTTCCTATGATATAAAAAATTTACGATGCAAACATATAAAACAGTGGTAAACATATATAACTGATCTAACACTATTAGCATTGACAATTTGTATTTTCAAACATATAAAACAGATTAAAAATACAAACATATTAGTTTATGTACTTTATTATTTTCAGCACATATAAAACTGTATTGTTTTCTCTTTTACTTAGACTAATACTTTCTTTCTTTTTTGTCGTCTATGAATTTCATTAACTTAAAAGTGAAGTATCATTTGTTACAGACCAAGGACATATAACATACTTCTTTCCACGACATAAAACCCAGACCACAGAAGCCTAACATCAAGAAACAACCTAAGGCTCAGTCTTCACAATGCCATAAACCAGAGCATACTTTCAAGCGCCCAAGAACACAAAAAGAGGGCTAAACTTTCTCATTATCAAAGAGCTCATCTAACCATCTGGGTTGACCAGAGGCAATATAAGACTGCAGATGATTGGTAGTAATGACACTTTGGGCAATGAGAAAGGCCCCTCTATTTGTTAGCATGTCTTCTTTGACTAATCTCCACCATTCAATACCTGCCAACAAATGCAACAATTCCATACTCTGAAATTTGAAAGCTGGCCATGCCTTCGGCCTGGTTACCAAATCAACGATGCAATCATGTTGAAGAGCCAGAATGACTCTGTTGATATGATGGTGTTTCATACATAAAATCGCCCATTTGACCACCTCCATCTGAAACTCGTTGTGACAAGATAAACCATTAAAAGCTCGTCGGGCGTGTAACAAAACTACTCCTCTATGATCACGTAAAACCCAAGATGCTCCTCCCAAATTCCTTCCTTGAGAGAAAGACATGCCAATGTTACATTTTAACCAAGATTCTTGCGGCTTTGACCATTTCTTTGAGCACACAAACTCTTCTCTTCGAATCTCTTCTTCCATTTCCTTATCGATCTGCAAAGCTAAAAACCAAATATATGTTTCCTCTCTGATCTTCAAACAGATCTCAATCGGTATAAAAGCTTTCCCATCAAAGATAAAAGAGTTCATATTCTTCCATAAAAACCACATGATCCAGGGATAAGTTCTCGTGATCTCCTTTGGTACCGTCCTGTCCTTAGAGATCAGCAGGAGATAGTGAAAGTTTGAAAACAGAGAAGTTTGACTGAAAGCACCTTCCGGGCACGGAATGTTTGATAACGCCCATACATGTCTTGCCACATGACATGAGAACAAAATGTGGTTGATTGATTCACCAGAGAAACCACATAATTGACAACAGGGGTCCAGCTTCACTCCTCTATTCAGTAGTAGTTCCCCAGCAGGAATGGCATTGCTCAAAGCCCTCCACATGAAATTTTTTATCTTTGGAGAAGATTCCACCTGCCATACCGTCTCCTTCAAGGTATTCAAAGATGGTTGAGCCTGAGCAGATTTCTTTTCCTCCGATACATTCATCTGTTCAAAAAGCCAGTAACCAGATTTCACAGAGTAACAACCTTGTTTATTATGCATCCACGTCCAATAATCCTCATGTTCCACCACCGGTTTCATCTTAACGATTCTCTGAACATCTTCATCATAGAATAATTCCTTCAGCTTATCAATTCTCCAAGTTTTAGCTATGGGATCTAAGAGATCAGAGACTTTCAATTCCAAGTCAACAAGTATGTTCTTCATAAGGGGCATTCTCATCTTTCTATCAATAATCCAAGCTTCCGACCACACTGCTATGGATTTACCATTCCCCCCTTGCTTTCGTATTCCTTTCTTTAGCAACTCCCTGGCATAAAGAATACTCCTCCAAGCATATGAAGGCCTCTGCCCTATAGAAGCCTGTAAGAAATCAGAGTTTGCATAGTACCGGCTTTGGAAAAAAAACATGCAAACAAAGACACTGGTTGATCGAGAAGTCTCCAGGCTTGCTTTGCCAACAAAGCTTGATTAAACCCTTGAATGTCTTTAAATGCCAAACCCCCATGCTTCTTGGACAAACACAATTTCTTCCAACTAATCCACTGAATCTTTCTTTTGTGTTCCAAAGCATTCTACCAAAAATCTGCCATAGCTTTCGTTAGATTCTCACACGCTTTCTTTGTTAATCTGAAGCATGACATAGCATAGACAGGCATGGCCATTGCAACCGCCTTAAGGAGGACTTCTTTATCCCCATGGGATAGACACCGAGCAAAGTAACCAGATAATCTATCCTTTAACCTGTCATAAATGTAAGCTAGCATTTCTGTCTTTGATCCACTGAAGCATTCTGGTAGACCAAGATAAGTACCAGACCCACCTTCTTTTTCAATGCCAGTAATCTCCTTTAGAGTTCCTTTGATACTCTCCTCCACTTTAGAACAAAAAGTAATAGCCAATTTGAGTAAATTTACTTTTTGTCCAGTAGCTATACCATAGGATTCCAAAATCTTCATTAAGACCGTAGCCTGATCCTGAGTTGCTTTACAAACAAGTAAGCTGTCATCAGCAAAAAGCAGGTGATGGATCATTGGACCATGCTCAGAAAATTGTACTCCTTATATCTTGTTTAGACGCTCAGCCTCAGACAACTTATGAATTAAACCTTCAGTACATAGCACGAAAAGGAAAGATGAAATGGGGTCTCCTTGACGAAGTCCCCACTCAGGTTTGATTTTACAAAAGGGTTGATCATTAATCAAAACAGAGAACGTTACCGAAGTCACACAGAACATAATCTTCTCAACCCATCATGCCTCAAACCCCGGCGCTAAAAGAAGCTCTCTAAGGTAATACTTTCTATGTATTTTATTATTTCAATACATATAAAATAATCATATGACTTTGGAAGTTGCGTCAATCAAGTTTATATTGCAATAAATACTAAGTTCTAATTACATTCATGATGATTACTTAAATAATCGAAAATTTTATGAAAAGAACCCCAATAAAGATATAATAGTGGTCAGAAATAATATAATTATCAATCAAGAGTTATGTTCCAATAAATACTGATTTCTAATTTAAACACTACAAGAAATGTGTGTATTAATAGCATAACAGAATTGCGTTTTTTCTGATTATGCTATGTTTGACGTACCTCCTACTTTTAGATAGCGTTTGTGAAAATGAAAACGCTATGTATGGTTGGTTCAATTTTAGTCCCGCAAACACTTTTTTAACACGTAGTATTTATAACACTTTTAGTTTGAAACGCTGTACATAACTAAAACGGAAAATAATTGATTTTCCCTCTCATCTTTGTTTCATTTTCCCTCACACTCCAATTTATTTGCCTCCAAAATTTCTAACCCCTAAACTTCAAACCCTAAACCCTAAACTTAAAATACAATCCCTAAACTCTAAACAAAAGCTTTAAACTCTTATATTTTAACATGAAATCTTGAATTTAACTTGATGTTTTAAAAACAAACTCAGAAAATTAATGTCAAATTTTAATTCAATACCCCAAACCTTGAACCTTCAAACCATGTACTCAAATCCATATTTTACACTCTAAACTTAAAAACTATATCAAATTAATCATATACCCTAAACCATAACTAAAAATCTAAAAACTAATTTTTTACTACTCAACTTCAATTCTAAAACTTAAAATCTTAAATCTAAACTGAAAAAATTATGTTGTACTTTACATAAATATATACACTAAACTCTAAATTCTAAACTTTAATTTCAAATTTCAAACTTCAATCCTCTACTTCTTAAAATCTATACTATGTTTCTTATATCCAAATCTAAATCACTGAATTATAAATTTTAAATGCTTTTTAAAAATGAATTTTATTTTGAAAAATATATTTTATATTAAAACACAAAATAAATAGAAAACAATGTTATTAAAAAAATAGGAACCAAATACAAATGTGCTAAAAAAAAAATAGAGGAACCAAATAAAAATATTTGATTGGTCAACACAAAGTGGCCAATCACAAAGAAGGGCGGAGATCATGCTTTGTGTAAACTCAACCATTGATTAAAATTTTTAAGGGTCCAGATTGATCCATCATACTTCTTCTGTCTCTCTCTCTCTCGCCTTTGTTTTCTGATCCAAAAAAATCAAAGGGTCTAGACTCACAAAACTTATCTTCTCTCTCTCGTACTTCTTCTGTAAGTGACTCATCGTCACCATTTTCTCTGTAACTCAATATCCTTCTGTAAGAGCATGGAGGTCACGAGACAACAACAGAAGAGGAGCATCCCACCTTCCCATGGCTCGTTCTCTCTCTCTCTCTCTCTCTCTCTCTCTCTCTCTCTCTCTCTCTCTCCATGGCTCTTTATCTCTTTCTCTCTCTCCATGACTCTGTATCTCTCTCTTAGTGTCCTGCGGTGGCGGAGACTGAACCGTTACGCCTCCTCTCTGTTCTGTGACGAAGTGACGCCTCCTCCCATACTTTGTAACAGATCTGCTCCTCTCTCTTGTCCGTTAGTTTCTGATATTTTTTTTATTGCTGTCAATAGTGACTGGTATTCATTCTTCTCTTTTACCCTATTAATTGTTTCCTTGATTATTATTTTTTTTTGGTTTGTAAGAAGGTAACAGAGAAAGACTGGAGAAATAGTGCAAGCTTGGAGAATCAGAGCAAGGTCGGAGAAGACAGAGAAACGGCGTTGGACAAGACAGAGCATCGGCGTCAGGGAAGAAAGAGCAGCGGCGTCGGAGATGGTACTGAAGCGGTGACGGCGTAGGTTGAAGAAAGCTTGGTTTGACAGCTGAATTAGGTTTAGCTAAATTTAATTGGTTTAGTTAGGGTTTAGTTAATAAACCAATTTCTAACTGTAAACCATATATCCAAATTTCAGTTTGTAAAGAAATACCAATTTAAAAACTGATTTCGTTGTAAATAAATTTTTATTTTTTGTTTTTAATAATAATGAACTACAAATAAATAATTATAAAATTGTAAAAATTAATAATTTAAATTAATAATAACAAAAAATGTTATTAAATAATATTTAATGGCAAACGAAAAGTGCTATATTAAGCATAAACAGTAGCAGTATAAAAAACCGCTATCTAAAGTGTTCGACCTATTATCGCGGCCGATGATACAGCGTACCTAATAACGCTATCATATCGTTACATAGTGTTTTTAAGGCGCAATTAATACTCGATTTTCTTGATGATTACTTGATAATTTAGGTTATGCATTCATGATGATTACTTAAATGTATTATTTAAGGAGACTTTCATAGCAAAAACTAATTTAAGATTCGAATAAATATGTGGGTGCAATCACTATAGATTAAAAATCAACATCAATAAACAAAAAATACGAATGAGGAATAACCAAAAGATAATACATTCCCCTTATATTTCATAATCATCTTGTTGTATTAATCCCCTTATATTTTAGAAAACAATATAATACATTCTTTTTTTATTTGAAATGTATATTATGTTTAGTAGAGATCTAGTATCCATTTATAGCGGTGAAAATATTTTATGGCTGATTGAAAATATTCGTGTATTTTAGGAAACAATATAATACATTTCAAAATGTACTAATCCTCTTAATTATGCATTTGGAAATGGACAAGCAGACGTTATGTGAATGATTAATTATCTTAATGCATAATCCCCTTAAAATATTTAATGTCCATTTATATGAAACAGATCTATACTGTTATTAGTGAATTTTTATGCTATGAAAGTCTGCGTTGTGATGGTACAAGAAAACATCTAGGGCCTCGATTGGTACATCATATGATAAAGCAGTAACAATATACTACAAAAGCAGTATGTTGTAGAAGTTATATGCTTTCACTAAAGTTTTTAATAAAGTGATTGGCAGAGCAGTAGCCATATACAATTATAAAATTATAATAATAGTTAGTGTAATAATTTATTTCTTGTAAAATAATATTTTTTCCACTTTTTTTTTTTTATCATTGAGAAAAAAGGTCACCACGGACCAACAACCACCGGTTGTCTTATTGTATCGAAGCAACAACCATAAACCAAGAAAAAAAAACAAATGCCAGTAGGCATAAAACAACCCTTAAAACAGAGATAAAATAAGGAGCAGAGTTTTTCCAAACCCAACTACGAAAACCTGCACTGGGGAAAACCATGCAGGAAGATTTTAGCTAGCCTTTGCTGCCTCCATTCTGATACTGGAGTCAAGCCATAAAGGACCATTCCTAGCCATATACGATTGCCGCCATTGAGCTTGCAGGGCACTAGTTGCGATGGCAGTAGCAACTAAATTGCTGGTAGCAGGAGTTCTAACCACACTCCAAGCTTCAAACCGGTCCAGAGCTCTCCGAATTCTCATCCAAAGAGTACGGAACTTCCATGGGACAGATGATTGCGAGAACACCGTTGGTACATGGACATCTGTTGTCTCAAAAATAACTCTCTTTATCTTGATACCTGTGAGAGCTTCAGCCGTCCACGCCAATCCAATCATAGAGGCTTCCATTTGTGAACGTATTCCCATAAACGAACAACGACTATGACAAAGAGCTTTCCCTGCAGTTTCTCTGATGATCCAAGCCGAACCCATAGTCCCTGAATTAGCAGACAAATTAGAGCTAAAGTTGCATTTTACGAAACCTATAGGAGGCTTGTCCCAAGACTGTGAGCGCTTCTCTTCAATTATACTCGCTGGGGAGTCCTTTGGAATAAAGGATTGCAACTGCAACCACACGGATGCTTCCTCCAGAGCTTTCTCTAGCACCATCTCAGCATTCAAACCTCTTTGCTCAAAACAATACAGATTACGGTTCTTCCATATTTGCCATAGTATCCAGGGGAAGGCTAGACAAAGTTTAGGATCTATCGAAACCTTCTTACTAAGCGCTAACAGGTAGTGCATATTCAAAAGGGCAGAGGAAGATGAAAATCCCGCTTGAGGTAGCGGGAGAGAAGAACGTTCCCATACCTCTTTCGCCAAAGAACATTGGAAAAGCATGTGACAAATAGTTTCAGGTCCTTGACGACATAGAGGGCAACAAGGATCAGTCGGTATTCCCCGCCAAGCTAACTGTTGCTTGACTGCTAAGGCACCATGTAAAACTCGCCATAGAAAGTGTCTGAGCTTTGGTGACGTTTTTGTCCTTCATAGTTCTCGCCATAATTGTTTCTCTAACGGAGGGAGCGGTGATGAGTAATTAGACACACTTTCGACAAACTTGTAACCACTCTTTGTATCATAGATACCGTTTTTAGAAAACCCCCATTGAAGCCTATCTGTTTTAGCACGTTGAATACGAGTTTGGAGAATTCTGGGTATATCCTCGTCTGCAAATAAGTCTTGTAGCTTTCTCGTATCCCAACTGCTTGAGTTCTCAACCATGAGATCACAAACTCTAAGAGTGAGATCAACCACTGCATCCTGACGATACCGAGGAGCTCTTGGAACTGTGTCCACAATCCAGTTCTCTAACCAAACTTTAGTTGCTTCACCATCTCCCACAACCTTGAGCAAACCTTGCTTGAGCAGATCCCTGCCATGACAAATGCTCCTCCACACATAAGATGGCCGTGCTCCCACCACACTCTCAAGAAAATTAGATCGCTTGAAATACCGAGATTGTAGAATACGAGATACCAGTGAGTGAGGATTGTCCCAAATTCTCCATGCCTGCTTTGCCAATAGAGACTGATTAAACATTTCCAGATCCTTAAAACCAAGACCCCCAGCTTCCTTATCTTTACATAGCTTTTGCCATGCTACCCAAGATATTTTCTTTCTATTACACCCACTGCTCCACCAGAACTCAATCATAGCACTAGTTAATTTAGTACACACCTCTTTAGGCATTTTGAAACAAGACATCGCAAAGATTGGAAGAGCCAGACCCACCGATTTTAACAGGATCTCTTTTTCCCCTTGCGATAATGCTTTGGAGAACCACCCATTTAGACGCCCTTGAAGCTTTTCCTTGATGAAACTCAGGAGCTTTCTCTTCGAACCACTAAAACATTCTGGCAACCCCAAATAGGTACCTTCCCCTCCTAGCGTCTCAATACCTGTTATGTTTTGTATCTCACTTATTGTCTCCTCCGTCACCTTAGATCCAAATATAATTGATGACTTCTGGAAATTCACCTGTTGACCTGAGGCATCACCATAAAGTTGGATACATCGCATTATTTCTTCTGCTTCAGCCCTCGATGACTTACAAAGCAACAAGCTATCATCCGCAAACAATAAGTGATGAACTGATGGGCATGATTCTGTCAGTTTAATTCCGTGCAGTTGGCCCGCGGACTCTGAAGTATTCAATCTGTTGACTAATGCCTCAGCACAAAGAATGAATAAGAAGGGTGACAATGGATCACCTTGCCGGATGCCACGCTCTGGTCTGATGAAGCCATGAGAATTGCCATTCAAAAGTACCGAGAAAGTAACAGAGCTTACACAGGCCATTATCCATCTGATCCATACCCTATCAAACCCCATTTTCTCCATTAAAACCTCTAAAAAATTCCACTCCACTCTGTCGTACGCTTTCGACATATCGGTTTTAATTGCCATCCATTCCTGCGATATCTTCTCATTTGTACGGAGGCTGTGCACCATCTCATGCGCAATGATGATGTTGTCAGAGATAAGCCTTCCTGCCACAAAAGCACCCTGTGTCTCGGAGATGATGTCAGGGAGTATCAGTTTCAGCCGATTACACAAGATTTTGGATATAATCTTATACTGAACTGAGCAGAGACTGATAGGTCTCATGTCCTTCATCCTCTCCGGCTTCAGTACTTTTGGAAGGAGACTCAACTTCGTGTGGTTCCATCCCTCCGGTAGAATGGAAGTTTGGAAAAACCGAGTTACTTCCTCCGTAAGATTAGGACCTACGATGTGCCAGAACTTCTGGTAAAATATCCATGTTAAACCATCCTCTCCAGGAGCGCTGCTGCCTTTAATACAGAATGCAGCCTCTTTGATCTCATCCGTTGTAACTGGGGCGGTTAGGTGCGAGTTCATGTCATTGGTAACCCTACTAGAGAAACCTTGAAACAAAGTTTCCAAGTCAAAAGGGTTAGAACTCATAAACAGGTCTCTGAAAAATTCTACTGCAATGTTTCCTTTTGCCCCCTCCGAGAAGTGTTCATGATTCTCATCATCCAGCAACATTAATATTCTGTTCTGAATGCGTCGACCTCTTACACAGTTGTGAAAGTATTTAGTGTTACGGTCGCCAGCCTTAAGCCATTCCTCACAACACTTTTGTCGCCAAAACAATTCTTCTTCTCTCAGAGCAACAGCAAGCTCCTGTCTTATTTTCTGCATCAGTCGAAACGATGGTGAAGTTTTTGACACTTCCTCTTCAAGAGAAGCTCTCAGGCGTACAATTTTCTCTCTGGAATTAAGGTCTGCTCGTTTCCTCCATTCCATTATTTTACGACGACATCTCTTGATATGATCCATTGTGCAACTGTGTGTATCTCCATCACCATCCCAACTTCTTCATACAAGGTCCTCAAATCCTTCTCGAGACAGCATTCTCTTATCAAAAAAGAATCTACCCTTACTTGGCATATCTCTCTCCAAAGCAAAGCATATACGAATTGGTATGTGGTCTGAAGCCCAAAGATCAAGGTATTCCATGTTAGATCGAGGAAATAAGGTGAACCATTCGTTATTACCAAAGCTTCTATCCAACTGACACTGAACCCACCGCTTCTCTCTCCAACCACCCCAAGAGAGTCAATTACCAGTGTGTTTAACTTCTCTGATTTTACAGTTCTGAACCATGTCTCTGAAGTCCCAAAAACTGGATTCTTCTCTTACTGCACCACCGCTCTTTTCATCATTTGATAGGAGTTCGTTCAAATCCCCTATTAGTAACCATGCTTCGTCTCTGCTAAGACCAATATTTGCTAATCGATCCCAAACCTCTCTTCTTTTAGCTCTGACCGGATCCCCGTAAACACAACTCAAAAAAACGAAGATGATCCTATCGAAACCTGCAGATCAATAATCCTCTTGTCACGATAGAACCTCAAGTTGGTAACAGTCTTTCCACATCACTGCCAGCCCTCCACTCAAGCCTTCTGGTTCCACAGTTAATAGCTGATCATATCCCAAACTCTTCTTCACACCATTAACATACTCAAACTTTTGTTTTGTTTCCATCAAAAAAAGAAAATCCGGAAAATATTTGCGACGATACTCCCGAATTTATTGAACTGTCTCAGTGCATCCTGCTCCTTGACAGTTCCAGATCAATATGCTCACTGGGGAAGCAGCGGCTTCAATACGGAAGCCACCGTAGGGTTTGATGTTTTTGGGTTTTTGTTTTCTACTGGTGATAAAGGAGCTAAAGACTTCCTCTTCATCGTAGTAGTAGGACCTGAAGCGGATGGGGGAGGTATACAGGTGAATGGTCCATTGATCGATTTTGCTGCATTCTTCCTCTTCCATGATGGTGGGCGTCTCCTTTGGGATTTGCTCATACTCTGGTTCCCGGTGACTCGCCCCTCTGAAGAAGGGCCTAAGTGAAAACCCGTTGAAACCATAGTAGGAGCAGAGAAAGCCGCATTCTGGGTAGAAGATGAACCGGATTCAGCATCAGTTTCAGGGATCTCTGGGTTCCTTACCACTCTACCAAATTCTAAAGAAGATGTTTGATGGCGTTTCTCCGCAGGTTCAGGGAAGGTAAACACATGGCCTTTTCCTTTATCCAAATCACATGTGATTTTCGTAATTCTCACCAAGGCTTCCTCTTTGCTCTCTGCAATGCCCTGCTTGACTCTTTCAATCCTCGCCAGTCTCTCTGTTTCATCCGCATGAGATATGTATAGCATTGCCATCTTCTGTTCTTGTTTTGATAATTCTGGGAACATAGGAGGAAATCCAGGAGGACCATCCCACTGATCTTGCGACTTGTTAGGAAGATGAGCCACTACCGGATGGCTATTAGAGCCTCCCACCCAAACAGAATTCAATCTACTTCCTCTGTTGACATCTCTGTTGACACCTTTCTTAAGCAACGGACACCGCACTTGCTCATGAGACATGCGCAGACAGTGGAAACATCGTTTATGAATCTTCTCATACTCATATTCGATTGTAACCACCTTTCCAGGAATACTCAGCTGGCGTGAAGCTTTCAGGGGATTTTCCACCTTAAACTTGATAAGAACCCTTACGTAGTCTTTAGTGTGAGAGATCTTGGGATCATACGCAATCTCCTCCACTTCCCCGACTTCCGATGCAAGCTTAAACATCGTTTTAGTGGTGAAGAAATTAACCGGAATGTTCCTGATTCTAACCCATAGCATCATTGACTGCAGGAAATCTTCTGGTGGAAAGGCAGTCCATCTTTCCAGAACCATTGCCCAATGGTTATAGGACCAAGGCCTATCCTTCAAAACCGTTTGCAAATCCTCCTCTCTCTGAAAAATAAACTGAAACCGGTCTCTTGACAGTGCAATACCACGGACTCTTCCTATAACCCTCCACGCCGTAGGCATATAGTCAATCATCCGAGCCATTGATTGACACTCTGGGTTCATTAGTCTTTCCAAAAGACTTTTCTCGTTCTCATCAAACACCATGAAGCTTGGGTCGTCACCGAGGACTAAAGGTTCCTCCTCCTCTAGAGACATCAAACTGATTGCTTTGTGAAGTGAATCCGCCATTAAAACTTGCAACTCGCCGTAAACAAGGATGGTGGAGCACCGGAGCGGAAAATTAATTGGAAGTAGGTCAACTATGATTGAAGAAAATTTTCCTTTAACCACGCCGAATTCAGAGATGATTTTTTGTGAAATCATTTAAGAAAGGAAAGAATTAAAATGAATCGTACTGGCTGGGAAGAGTAAAGAAAGGAAGTAAAAAGAAGCAGAAAGGAAATTAGGATCTTTTTGCTTTAAATGTAAACTGAAGCCTAGGGCCGGTAATTAGAGCCACTCAAAAGAGGGAAATAGGAATAATTTGAAAGGGCCGGAAATCGCCTTCCTTGTAAAATAATATTTATATATGTATTATATTTCTTGTAAAATAATATTTATAATATATATTAAGAATATATTTTTATTAAAAATAATAAATTTTATTCATTATATAAATTATATTTAAAAATGTAAAATTTCTTTTTAAAATACTAAATTATTTTTGGATATAAACAGATTCTAATATTATTAAATAAATTAATTCATTACATATAATTTATATATAAATTATTATTATTTATTTATTTATTGGCAAAGCAGTAAATAATTCATATATAAAATTATCATAAAAATTAATATAGTTATACAATTTATCATTGTGTCTAAATAAGATGTTTATATCTATAACATATAAATATATATTATGTTATGTTTGTTATTAAAAATAATGAACGGTATCTGTAATTATATAAATTAAATTATATTTTAAATGTGAAGTATTGTTATTTCAAAAAAATTGAAATATAAAATTAAATATATATAATTATTTTAAGTTTTATATATTTTATCTGCAAATGCTTTCTCAAAAGTTTTATATGAGAATATTGAACAAAGAGAATTTGGAGAGCATTTTCATTTGGTAAATGCATTTCTAAATGTTTCTTTGACAAATATTGATTGGATAATAGAGAATATAATGCTTATGCTAATATTACCAATCAACCCTTCGATTGTGGTGGTGTTATCTGATGAGGACAATGAATAGCACATATATATAGTAAGAAAAATAAACTACACGTGCAAGATTAAAGGAAGGTGTATAATGTGATGGTGAAATCAATCAGTTGTTACCATATTAGGCTAATTCAAAGATTTAAGTTTCCTTTGTTTTCAAATATGTCAATTTGTTTCAATATGGCACTAATTACATAGCTCTAAATTCATCAAGTTCAGCTATATTTATGCTTAAGTGGTGCAGATTATCCCCAGTTTCCCTAAAGCACCATTTCCTTAATTACGATTTTTCAAATATTAAAAGCGTTTTCCTTTAAATATTACAGATTCTGCAATCATATAGACTCTATTATTTAATAAATCATAGACAATTAGAAAATATAGAATCGAATGGTATTAATGATTTTGTGTTAATAGGCGGAACTGATATATAGACTTCCTTATCTAAGGTGATCAAATATAAACGCAAATATATATTATGTTTATCTAAGGTGACTAGACTTCCTTTTTTAATTTAAACTCACATGTGTGCATGATAATAACGAATATTGCTTCCTTTCACCGAGAATCAGGTAATATAAATTTGGCATCAATCCCTCGTATCTATACTATTAAAGCTGAAGTACAAAAAATTAGTGTTTGGAAACATGAATAGGTATTTAAAATTATAATGATTGGAAACAAGGATAGCCTACAAATCTAATGGGCTTATTTATTAAACTAAAGATTACTGCGGTCCAAAGTATCATTATTATTTTTTTGGGTTTCTATCATTGATATTATTTTATTTCTGAAAATTATTTATACATATATGTATTCATGTTTTAAATGTATTTAAAATAAATCAAGAATAATATAGATTTTATTTATATAATTTATATTGACTATTGTTATAAATTTTTAACAGTGATATACTAGCCTTTCAATTCTTCATTAAAAATTAACTTAAAAATTTGAATAAATTGTTTAATGTAAATAACTTTGCACCAAATTTAGTAAAAAAAATTTATAAACTATTAATAAAATGTTTACGGGTCACAATATTTTGCGACGTCCCTGTTACACAATACAGTGATGAAATAAAATGTTTAAATAATGTACTATTACTTAATCAAATTGGAACCATTAGATTGTAATTTTTGAAATGTTTATATATACCATAAAAACAAATACCCGCCCAGTCGGGCGGGTTATGATCTAGTATATTATTAAAACTGAAGTACATTTGAGAGTTGTTTGGAAACATGGATAACAATATATAAAAAAAGTATAATGTTGTTTGACAACATGGATTGCAGTATACTACAAAATAGTAATGGTCTTAGTTATTAAAAAGTATTAAAAATCTTATGAAAAACTATCTATTTGGACCAACTTTAAAATAAATGAAAATATGTCAATCTAATTATCTAAAAGCATCATTTGTGTAAAATAATCGTAATACAAAATTTAAACTTTATATACATATTTAAAATCAAAAGAATAACTTCAAATTAATTTTTATCAAAAATCTATATTATTAAAACTGAAGTACATTTGAGAGTTGTGTGGAACATAGATAACAATATATAAAAAATATAATGTTGTTTGACAACATGGATTGCAGTATTCTACAAAATAGTAATGTTCTTAGTTATTAAAAATTATTAAAAGTCTTATGAAAAACTATCTATTTGGGCCAATTTTAAAATAAATGAAAATATGTCAATCTCATTATCTAAAAGCATCATTTGTGTAAAATAATCGTAATACAAAATTTAAACTTTATATACATATTTAAAATCAAAAGAATAACTTAAAATTAATTTTTATCAAAAATTGATTTTAAAATATACATATATTCAAAATTTAGTTTTTACCAAAATACTTTCCAATAACGATTCAAAAAAAAAGTTTTTAGTATATATAATAAAAATACAATACAAAGCCTAATTTCAAACACCAATTTAAATTGTGGTTTTTCTCTTTCACATTAACTTTTTAAAATAATATATATGTGATTATTTATATTAAGTTTGTGAATTTGACTCTTTATCCATGGCCCCCACCCTATTGGATCCACTGCAGAACGGGAGCGGATAACATATTTGAAAAATATGTGGGACGGGTGCGGGTTTAGTATATTTTATGTGGAGAAGGTGCGGATCGGTCAAATTAAAATTACGGATGCCCGCCAATCCGCAATTTTTTTTCAAAAAAAATATTATTTTTAAATGAGTTTATTTTTAAAATAATTAAAAGTTATGAATATAAAATAATTTTAGTTAAATCTATTATTTTAGTTTTATGTGGGTTATCCACAAATTTAAACGAGATGGTGCATGTAAAAAAAATTTCTATTTAAGGGTCAAGTGGATCAAATTTTTGAATCAAAAAATGATTTAACACACAGCAGAGCGGGTCGATCTGAAAATTCAACGTTAATTTATATGATGGTACGTATAAAATACTATTAATTATATGATATGTATAAAATACAATTTAATTATATGATGACACATGTATCATATATAATGATATAAAAATTAAATAGTAATATATTTTTGAAAACTACACCCGTGCGGCCGCACGGGTCAAAATCTAGTAACTAACTTAAATTTCGTAATCTATAGTATTATTTGCGAAGTGATTTTTCGCAACGGAACTTTCACGTTAAAAGTTGGAGTGGTTAATATCGTTTATACCCTTAATGAATAAAATATATAAATCAGCCAAAAATAAAAATGAATTTAATACTTATTTGATTAGATAAATGATTTAAATTAATAATAATGATAAGAATTATCCATAATCTAAATATATATTTAAAAATAAAAAGATAATTCCTATATAGATATTGTGTTGTTATCCAGAAAATATATTTTAATTAAAAAATTGAAAAACTGAAAAGAAATAAATAAATATTCATAAAGTACAATTTTTAAATATAATTCAAAAAAGAATATTGAAAATGTATAATACGTAATTATTTTCAAATTAAAAGAATATAATAATATAATATAATGATATATATTTGTGAAGTTATTTTTCGCCTCTGAACTCACACGTTAAATTAAATTTATATTTATATTTTATATAGTTAAACCTTAAGAAAATACGTGTCTGACAAAAATAAATTCAAATATATTGTATTATTATCTAAACTAATGTTATTCTTTCCGTAAGATCAATTTTTGAATGTAAATTTATCGATTCAATTTTTCAATTTTTTTATCAATTAAAAAGAAATGAAATAGACTTTAAATTTTTCAAAGTTTCAAATGAAAAATTAGTTTGTAAATAACTTTATCTGTAAAAATAATAAATGTTTTAGGTCGAATTTTTTGGATGCAAATAATCATTTATTTTGATGTTTTTTAAATTGATTTAAAGATAACTAAACTTATTTGATTAGATAAATTATTTAAATTAATAATAACGATAAGAATTATCCATAATTTAAATATATATTCATATAAAAATATTTTAATGTTTGATTTAGGTTTTTTAAAACTATAAAAAATAACTTATAATATTATTTTAGAATTAATAAAACAAAAAATAATAAATATTCGTAAGAATATTAAACCCGCATGTGCGGGCAAAACACATTTATTCTATTAAAATAGAGTCATTTCTTTTTATCTACTGATACAAGTTGTCATTTAAATTTGGACCATTTCTAGAGTGTTACAAATAATACAAGTTATATAGTTGATTGAACCGCATTACTTAAATTAAACCAACACAATTAATGTAAAAAGATGACCTAAATGTAAACTACCTTCAAAATACGGCAGATATCTATATGTATACCAAAACACATATTTTCTCCTACAAATATGAAATGTTTAAAAAGAATATATATCATCAAAATATGGGATATGGAAATCTACTAATTATACTTAAATTAAACCAGTGGTTATTTATGGAATATAGTTTTGGGCTTACTTTTATTTTTTGAACAAATTATATAGTTTGGTTTTTGGGCTTAATATTAAGAAAAAACTCCAAAAAACATTGAATAAACTTTTCACCTTAAAAGATCAAAAAATCAATTATTATTTTCAGACCCAAAAGATATTTAATATTTTTAACAAAAGAAAATTATCTATTATTAATCATTTATTAAAATCATGTACTTTAAAACATGTTAATATATTTTTATTTTAAATAACAATCACTTTGTTTTGATAAATTTCAATTGTAACTTTTAAATAATTTATTGTTTTATTTTTCTTAAATAATTTACTGATTAAAAAAATGTAAAGCAAAATCAAAAACCAAATTTAAAAACTAAAATCCAAAACCAAAAACTGAAAACACATATTATATTTTTTTTTGCTTTGTTTATTTACAATATAAACTATTTCAATTTTTTTTTTAATTTTTTTTCATCTTTTCAGTTTTAAATTAGATGTTCTATTATTTGAGATTTGTTTGTTGGTACTATCAGTTCAAACTAACTCAGCGGGTTTAAAAATTAAAAACTTAAACCAAAAACTGAAAATGAAAAGTAGAAACTTAAAAACTAAAAACCAAAATCTAAAAATAAAAAGTCAAATTAAAAACTAATGAAAAACAATCATCACCACAAATTTTGGTGAACTGATTTTATATCAAAATATTATTTAAATTAAAACAAAACCTAATTATATAAATTTTTAATCATAAAAAATTTCCGCACTTTTAAGCGCGGGTCAAAATCTAGTAGTTGTATTATATAAGGGTAGTTACCATAAAACACGAACATGATTAATGGGTTGATTCCGTGTTTTCATCCTACGAAAAATGACTATACGTTACAGCATTAATAGTAAATCATACTGATACTCATAATATTGTAAACTTACCTCTCCTTTTTTTTTTTTGAACACAATGTAATCTTACCTCTCCTTATATAGAACAACTAGGGTCGGTCCGCGCTACGCGCGGAATGTCTATATTTATATTATGAAAATTTGTATTTTGTATTTTTTTTTGTTTTAAATATTCTTGAATACTTTTAACATATTGTACTTCTAAGTTTTCAGATGAAAATTATTTTGTCATGAAATCGTTATACATTGTTAGAGAAACAAATAAATGATTGGTCAATGATCTGATTATCATATTCCTGTAAACATAATGGTCTTTAGAAGTTCTTGCCAGTATTAGGTATAACTGCATGAAATAACAGGTGATGGTTTTTGATAACAGTGACATATTATATCGCTTAGATACTTTGAAGTAATTCTTCAAGCTTTGATAGAGGTTGATTTCTATTCATTTGAAGATTTATATTTGGTAAGAGTTGTTTTTTTTTTCTTTTGTGTTAAAGGGTTGGTTTTTGTATTTTTGAGGAATACATAATTTAATTAAACATTTTTTAATATATATATATATATATAAATGTTTCTTTGTTTTTTTTAATGTATATATAAATTTCTATTGTCTATGTTTTATTCATTCTCTTAATTAAACATTTTTAATCATGTATGGTAGCGTTTTTAATAATGATTATTGACGGTTAATTTTCCGTAAGTGTTGAGTGTTGTGCATTACGCTCTAATTGATAATCACTAAAATATAATATAAACAAAACAAAAATGAAGAGAAACAAAATAGTAGAAAAATAAATTCATTAATTTTCCTTCTCAAATTAACTAAAATAATAATGTCTTGTGATTCTCTAAATTAAAAGAATGAAAAATAATATTGAAAAATATTATTTGTAAATAGTGATTATTTTAGTTACTTTTAGAGTTAATATTCAAAAATATATTAAATGCATAAGATATTTTGAAATTTTCAAAAATATTTGACAATATATACAAATAATCAAAATTAAATATCTAAAACAGTCAAAAAATATTTAAAACACCAAAAATACTTACAATATATATTGATGCTGTATCAAAAATATTTAAGACAGACTACATTTACATTAAATTTAGGCATTTTGACATATATAGCACAAATTATATTTAATATATTATTTCTATTTTTAGATTTTTAGAAATTTTAAGTATATATGAATTTGGAAAATTTTAGATTAATTTAAGCAAATTATCTGAACCAAACAGGAGCGAATCCGAACTGAAATTTATAAATATCCGAATAGGATCCAAATTTTTAATTCTGGAACACGAATAGATCCGAACCGAACTCAATTGGATATCCAAACACCCAAACTTATTTATATATACGTTTTATGGTAGTTATTTTATTTGTGAGTTTCCAAATGTTCCATGCAAATTACGTATAAAATATTGGTATAATTGCTTTGTCAAACGTTTCATGTGGACGTTTTGTAACTTATCCTCGCACTCGGGTGGCTTAGACCGTATAATGATGTCTTCTAGCTTTTATTTTTCTTTATTATTTCTCGCTATAGTTGAAGGTTAGAAACAGAAGCTATAGTTGAGGTAAAACTGAAACGATTGTCTCATTTGCTTTCTAATTTCCATCTAGATTCATTCTTATTGTTTTTTTGTGTTATTGATTCTTTGGAAAAAAACTCTATAAAAGAACTAAAGCAAAGCTGCAGTGCCTGAGAATATCTCCGATCAGATGAAGTTTATAAATTTCTTCATATTTTTGAAGTAATTTCCTGCATATATATTGTCCATATCATTGATGAGGCACCTTCTTGACATTATGTTAGATACTTTTTTTTTGATCGAATATGTTAGATAATAAGATACCAATACATGTTGTGATATTTTGGTATATGAATAAAATATTAGGATTTATATACAAATGTTGGTTAAGTAAACTATTTTAGTGTTGCTGTATAAAGTCTTTTCAATAGATCTATCTGAAGAATTTCAGGTACGCAGTTAAAAAAATGCTGTGAAGTTTGGAGAAATCAATCAGCATACATATGGAGAGAATCTCAAGCGAGGAAGTTGAAACGGAGGCACATCTAATCGTAGGAGAAGAAGAAGAGTGAGTGACACTGAAAAGTATTTGAAAGCTGAGGCGTTAAGAGTTAGAAGAAACTTCTGATCTGGTCCGTGATCTCACATGAGTTGGTTGTTGAAGATGCCCTCCATACCCTTCACTGGAGACCTGAATATAGGCGGGTGAGTTTTCCCTGAACACTAAGTCAAGTAGCCTTTCATACCATCACTGCAAGTAGTCCCAAGAACATCAGGAAACAGTTCAAAAAAATCTTAAAAGTTGCTAGTAATGGGTGACAACCATTAGGTTAAAAATATAAGAAAGTTATTTTTCATTTGATCTAATTTATGAATCTTAGCTCAGGTTCGATGTTCACCTTAACGTCTTCTCTCTCCTTGCCACTCAATTCCCGAAAATGCTTGTCAAGAGAGAAGATGACTTTGGCAAGAGTGCAACGTTACTATGAAAAGCATGACACACATACTGTCGGTTCTACACTTATTTTCATCCTGCGGAATCAAAGTAAAACACTTGAAAGACAATTATTTTAAGAAAACATAGCCTGATATGAAGATAATTACTAAAAAATTGGAGTGGAGGATTGGCACGTTTAATTGTTTACCTTTTTTGGCATATTAATTTTATAAACAGTTGCTATTAACTCTCCATGACTGAACAACCAACTGTACCACATGAATGGCAGCAAAAAACAAAACAAACGTAAGTTCTCATGACCATAAGTTCCAAGCAGTTTGAGAGAGAAGTCTGAATATATATGAGATTAAATTATCTCCCAAAGAGGGAAAATAAAATTTCAGTATAAAATTTTGAAAACTCTGAGATTCAACGCCTAATTCTGTTTTTGAACCACGATGTTCATGCTCCTCCTAGACGACAGCTTTAGTTTTAAACTAAGATGATCAAACACATGTAAGAAAAGAAACGTAATCAACAAACGGATTCATAATTATATCTCTAATAGGCTCGTTAAAGATTTGGAAACAAAAGTTTGTATGTTATGAGTCTAAACACTTGCGTTGGTTTTAAACTAAGATGGTTATGAAGTTTAAGAATGGAGTCACCTTAGCAGAAGCATGTCCACACCCGTTCATCTCTCCACTGCGCTTGCTTCCCCAAATCAGAGCAGTAGCACCGTGGCGGTTGAAGACCAGCGACCAACCTTCAAATTAGAGAGAACGATTGATGGCTAGCCTTTATACTGGTTTAAGAAAGAAAAAAAAGTAGTGCACAAAACCAAATTACACATTTAGGACGTGCTGATGAAGAAACTATTATACTAACCTCTGGTTTCATATCTCTGTGAACCAGACCACGTAAATGACATTCAGCTGCAACTTTTAGCATCTGACTTACTACAACGGCAGCGTCTTTCTCGGTGTAATGACTATCTTTCCTGTTAAAAAAATAGGAACAAGAAGTATTAAGACTCTAACAATCACGGATCCGTTCCATTTATCGTCTTAATAACTCTTTCCCAACATCGATATGGTATAAGCTACTGCGAGTCGGTGTCTCTACAAGTATAAATAGGTATGCTTCGTACTCTGAAAACCATCTCATATCTCACCGATGAATAAATCTCTAATGAAATTCGGACTATGGTGAACAAACATATAAGGATGAATAAATCACTAATCAAATTCGAAATTTTAAAACTAAACAATTTTAAAAAAGCATATAAAGAAATCACTAAACAAACTTCTAACATGAACACCAAACAATTTAGGGCAAACATCTATAGATGAAAGAAATAATTAAACAAATCCGGAATCTGGAAAATTAAAAATATACGGTTCTAGAAATTGAATCTCTTACATTGACATCAATCAGGAGCATGTCCACCCACATCAGCTCGCCGACGCGTTTCACGTTTCTCACCTCCCAAAAACGTAGCAGACGGGCCTCTATGGTGGAAGGACACCGGCCGGACTTCAAATCGGAGAAGAAGACTCTAGTGTTAGCCATTTGAGGGGATACTATGAGATGACTATGAATTGTGAGGGTTGAGAATGATTTTTAAGATATCATAGCTTACCTTTTTATACTGAAAAACTCGCCGACTGTGAGAAGCGAGAGTGAATTTGTAGTAGGGATCGTGTGTGGTGAGTTAATGGCAAGATCAATGCTGCAAACGTTGAGAAAACGAAAAGACGCCATGAAAGCTCTGAGGAATTTTCTCGACGGCGACAAAGGTAGGAGAGTAACCCTAGTGAGTCTGAGGAGTTTCACGTAACACAAATAGACCAGAACTCTAAGGCCCATACGAAATGAATGTATAATAAATTGAAGCCCATAAACAAAACGTTTGCAATAAACGTCAGCGTTTTGTTAGAGCTCCACATGTCAACACAATAATCCTCCTATTAGTGACATGGCACTCTAAAATGATAGAGAAGCCTTCTTTATAGTATTAGATAATAAATTCGTAGCTAACCGGTCAAGGTTATAGCTAAATACTTCTTTTGTTATATTCAATATAACTATACCCTATAATGAGTTTATATATTAGATATGTGACGTTGATAGAAGAAGGTTGTCATAAACAAAAAGGCTATGCATTATATATTGAAAAATTATTAACAAATCAAGTAAACATAATGAAATTGGTTGATAATGATTCTTTTGTACGTTGATCTTTTGGAATATATAAAATTTAAACATATGAGCATTGGCAATACGAACTTATGAAATAAGGTGATATCACTTACGATTTTTATTTGTACTTATATTATAAAGATGGTAGGCACCTATACATAACGATCTATATTTTGAATAAATCGTAGAAAAACATCTAACAAAATCATTCTATATTCATGTTGAATAAAAAAGTAGTTCAATATATATTTGACACCGCTTATCATCTCGTGAGTCATAACATTATATTTCTTTTCATATCAGTATAATATGTTAAGGTAATTTATTAATTGCTATGTGCCATATATAATTATGCGCATTGTTGTCCAAAACATTATGACATAAATAATAATGTTTTGAGCAATGACATGTTAAGTAATTATTCTAGTTAACTAAAAACTTTTTAACTAAAAGAGGTAAGAGAGCTTGTGTAGTTGTCATGTAGGAAATGACATGCTTATAATAAACACATGAAGTAAAAATGTTCTCAAAATAATAAAAAGAGGATTAGTAAACCAAGATTCTTAAATTAAGTGCCAACATCTAATTAACCCAGTACTATTTAATAATGACACTAATGTAATTTTTGAGAACATCACTAAACCGAATTATATATGTAACATGAATTAGATACAATTTTAAAAACATTTGGTTTAGGATATATTAATTGTAAATAAACAGGATTCAGTTTTTTTTTTCAAACAGAAAATCAATGATTATCTATCTTATTAAAGTTGAAATACCAATATAAACTAACTTTTAAAATAAGATTTTAATTATGTCTAATACCACTAAAAATTAATTAATCCTAATTTTTAGTATTAATTAATCTTAACAAATACTTTTCCGTTTTATTTTACTTGTCATCATAAAATAAATATCGTTTATAATTTCAATGCAAAATTTCTTACCTTTATATGTGATTCTATTTTTCTATTAGTTGAAATGTGGTTACGTATGTAAGTCATTGTGTATTCATCTGAAAAATATGTAAAATTAAATATTTTATTAATCCATGTGCACAAAACTAAAACGACAACCAAAGTGGAACGGATGGAGTACTTTTTAATGATACAATCAATTAATTTATTTATGGTCAATATTAATGATTGGTTCAAAGACAATATATTTTAACAAATTCTTCCTTAAAGTACACAATTAATTAATTTTATCAGTAACTAATTATACACACACACACACACACACACATATATATATATATATATAAATTGCTACAAATAATATGATATACAACTATTTTTACCATTTCATAAATAATAAAACATATCATTTTTTTCTATCCAAAAATAAATAGTTCATTTCTATTATATATAATTATTTTCATAATTTAAAATATTAATATACATTAATAATATATAACTGATATAAAAATAAATAAAAATTCAAATAGTTACTTATTGTGATACTAATAGTTGTAGATAAGCTAAAAGTAAAGATATAAAATCACATTAAATACTGTATATAGTTAGTATACAATAAAACAAAATAACATTCACTACAAATAACAATTTAATGCTAATATCACAATATATGTACAATAAACATATAATGTATATTTTTAAATAGCCGTACAGATTAAAATCTAGTTAAGATTTAAATCACAAGACATACGAATATATCTATACTATTAAAGCAAAATCTCTTTTGAGGTTCTACCCCTGATTTTTTTTAAGAAAATACAAAATATTCCACTTCTTTATTTTTAATGAAAAACGCCCATTAAAAACCCAACTGAAAATCGCCCATTAAAAATCCAATAATTTTAACATTTATTTACAACGAAATAGGCTTCAAATATATACAAAAATTATATATTTGTAAGTTTACAAATTCATGAACAGAATTAAGCCTGGGTATTTTACCCAGACTCAAAGACCGAACAAGAACCGACCAAAAAATACAGGTTCAGGTTCGGGTTCGGGTCCATGCTAAAGTATATGTTGAGTATTTTTTGTTTGGACCCGCGGGTCTTGGTTCGGGTCTGGGTGATATTACGTGCAAACGCACACCAATTAACCTAATGTGCACACTACGACAATAAAATGGTATGTCGATGTAGCATTTAGGATCGAATCCACAAAGACCAAATATTACACTTTATTTCTATAGGATCAAATTCAAGCTAAAACGATTAAGTGTTGTGAAGAACAAAATCATGAGAAACAAATAATAAAATTGAATTTTAAATTCAGGATATAAGGATGTCAACCTAGGGTGTCTTATTGGATGTTAACCATAATGAACCAAACAATTATTCAAGCTCTTTAAGTGCAGCCTAGAACTTAGATTTCTTAACTAGAACACCTTGCTCTCGCAGGTGTGCTCCTTTCACGGAAGAGCATGATACCTATGCTCTCGCGTGGATCAACGCTCGACAGCAAACATTAAGCACAGACCTAATATGCTCACATCACACCCTGATATCTACTTTCGCTGACCAGGGATGTGATGCTTGCTCTCAACAGATCTAGCAACCTAATTCAGGATTAATGACAAAAGATTAAACTTGGAATCAAATACTAAGTGATCAAATTAGTATCAGTAGTAAGAACAGTGGGGAGCAAAGGCAAGAATGATGCTTATCTACGTTCAGTTCAATGGATCAACACCCTAAAACCCCAGGCTAACAAATCGACTACTCGATCATAACACAAGAGAACACACAAGTCATGACTGAATAATGCATCAGATAAATCAAAGTGTAAAGAGGGTTCAGGGATTTCTTCTCTAGAAACCAAGAGGAGGAAGCCTTGGCCCTTTACAAAATAGCTAGAACAAATCTTCAACAGTAAGTCTCAACAAGTTTCTTGTGTAAAATCTAGTCTATGCTATGTGTCTGAAAGAGTAGGGGCGGACATGGTTTTTTTATTAGAAGAACGACGCCTGCTAGTGTAGAGAGGAGTGCTGCGTTTTTGCTTTTTCCTGAAATAGATCAGAGGTCTCATTAAAGAACGGGAGCAAATCGGGTTTGCTCCGCATGGGTGCTCCACGATGGAAAACTCTGGTTTTTGCATTCTTTCTTCCATATGCTCCTTCTGGTGCATTCCAACTCGTTCTCCACATGAAATAACTCAAAACACACTAACAATACTCCAAGAAATCACAAATATGATATGCAAAGTATGTGTGTAATATGTCAAAAACACAACATATCAATAGGTCCTACTCGAAACCTGATCGGGTACCCGAAGTACCCACAAGTTCTTGTATATATTAGGTATATTTAGGTGATTGTGTATATTTTTGATAATTCATGTATTTTTTAAAGTTTCAGATTTGGATTATCGGGTATAATATTTGGTTTTAGGTAAAATTTTAGATTTTCAAAAAATATAATTTGGGTATCAGAGAAAAATTCCGGGTATTTTTTGAATTTTTGGACCTGATTTTGGATAAACTTTCGAATATTTTTGCTGTTCTTCGGGTATTTTTAGAGTTTTCAGGTATTTTCGCGTTTTTGGATCTAGTTTGGGTCCTTCGGATCCTAAATATTCGAACCGACCCGACAATATACACGAATCAATAGAACCGACAAGACTCAATCCGAAACCGACCCGAAAAATTATAGATACCTTTATGGATTCAAATTTTTAGGACCCGAAAAACCTGGAGCTGACAATACCCAATCCAAATCCGACTCGAGGATCCAGATACTTAGGATTAAACAGTATATTATCCGTGTTTGAAAGCACGTATCAAAATCTAAGTAAGATTTAAATCACATGACATAATAAAATGTTAAGAAAAAAAATGAAAGTTTTCAGTTCATATGCTGAATGGTTATGAATCGGATTAATGACGACGAATTTAAGGTTTGAACATACGAATTATGTTCATAACTAAATGTTTACTCTTCCTATTATGTTTAGTGTAGTGATGTAGATAGATGTAGATAGATGTTTGACATATTTGACAAAACCAATTTAAACCCTTAAGTACTATATCATCTGTTGATTCAGACCCTCAACTAACACACCCATGCCTGAAGTTGTATGTTATAGGTTTATGGACTCACATAAATGGCTCTGGGCCCCCAAAACTAGTCCACTGTTATGGGACTTATGTTAACACTAACGGCTTCATACTCGAAATACCCGCCAACCCAAATTCAAAACTTACCTCACTTTTTTTCTCTTCCACTTTTTTCCTTCCTTAAATCCCTTTTTGTGACACGCTTAGCAAAAAAGTCTACAAAATACACATTATATATATATATATATATATACAATATGCATCTCCATCTCCTGTTTAAACCAATACCTTTTGTTTTATTTTTCTTTTGCTCCTGCAGATATTTCAAAAACATTTGAAAAATCAAACGCACACCAAGAAATGGGTTGTTGCATCAGCAAATTCTCTCCAAAGACAGAAGATTTCAAGAAAGGTGAAGAACCTCAAGAGAAGTACTGTTATGCTCCAGAGAAGCTGTTCATGTCTCGTTGTCCAAGTCGAGTTTCTCCACTTGTTGTTCCCGACAAGAACCGGTTTAACCCCATCCCTGTCCCGGATAAGTTTATCCATATCTCAGATAAACTTCCTCCTCCTTCTCCTCATGTTAAGTTGGCATCTTTGTCTCCCACCATCCAACCTTCCACCACAAGCAACTCTTCTCTGACCTCATCAAGCTCGTCACTTTCTACGGCCTCTTCACTCTCTTTGTCAAAGGAAAGATGTTTCTCTAACGACTTCCTGCGTGCTTGTTACCAAGAGAACTCACATGTTGCTCGGATCAGTTCCTTACGAGAAGCTTCTCTTTCTCTGAAAAACGCAAAAACAGGGAATCCTAACCGGTCTAATTCCCCGGTTAAGCCAAACCGGTATTCAACAACACCAAACAGAGCAAATGCAACTCCAGAAAGAGTAATATATGGTTCAAAGAGAACCAGAGAGCCATCTCCTAATCACCGTGCGTTGACGCGACAAAAGAGCTTCCGTAAAGATCAAGAAACGTTTGCTATGTGTTCATCAAATTCTTTAACCAAGGGAAAGTTCTTGAAGTCACCATCTCCAAGCAGGAGATTTGAAAGATGCTCGCCATCTCCAAGCAGGAGATTTGGTATGGCAGAGGGAGACTTGAAGGTAACTTCACTCTCTACTAGTTTAAGGAAAGATAGCTTAGATCTATCTCGTCTCAAGACTTTTCCTAAGAACAACAGATCAGAGACTAGGATTCATCGTATAAGTTCTAAGATCAACACAACCACTATCAAAGAAGTAGTTGAAAGCCACGTGGAACCTGTTGTTCCAATGCTTGAAGAGATTGGTAATCCATTGATTGATTTGGATTGCTTCATCTTTCTGTAAGGATTCAGTTTTTCTTTTGTTTTTTTTTTTATGTTGAAGATGTGTTTGTGTGCACAGTACAGATAGGTTCTGTATTTGTATTTTACTTCAGGTGGTTTGTGATGATCAATTAGATCAAAAGTCTCATACTTACTTTTTATTTGTTTGTTTTGAGATCTACTTACTTTTGTATGGATTTGAAATAGTTTGGACTGAACACAGCTAAAGGAGCTTATTATTGTAATGATTTTTAATCATACTTGTCAAGTTTCAAATATTTGAATTTGTCAAAAAGAAAAGACACTGCACTATAAACTATAACTAGATTCTAACCCGCGTTAAAACGCGGGATTACTTTTTATAAAATGATCTTTAAAAGTTATGTAATTTTAAACTTGATTTCATTTAGAATGTGTAGCTTGTAATTCGGTTATTTATTTGTTTTGAAAGTCTTTTTTGGGGTTTTATATAAATATTAGATGTATTTGTTCCTGTAAATTTGTGTCAAAAACATAATTTGAATATTTCATGCTTGATATCTTGAATATTTTGAAATGACGTCTAAATTTATATGCTACCAATAGATTGATTTGTTAGGATTTATTTCTATTGATTAGTTTCATTTTTATTAGTCATTAATAGGGAAAGAACAAAGAAAGTCACACAATATAAATATTGACCATAATTTGCGGCTATTATAACTTTAGTAACAATATATGGATTATGTAGGGTTAGAAATAACAGGTGATGGTAATATATTAACCTATTTGGTTTAGTTTCTTTAAATATTTGACAATTTATCTGTACCAGGTATGGACAATGGTTTAGTTAGACCAGTTTGTTATAAGACCAGTTAATAATTACCATCACATACATTAAAATCTTGATAAGTAAAATGTACAAATTAGTCTTATGTAGTAGTACTATACTATATAAGAGTTTTTGTATGATATGTTCTGTTCATAATGACATGTCTTTTTGAACTTTATTCATAATGGCATGTTAGATGATGAGTTGAGGGAAAATGTAAGGAAACGTAACTCATGATAAGATGATTTGAGATATACTATATTGCATTGTGTATGTTGTATTGCGAAAGATATATTTTATGTCCAAATTGAATATCATTTGATAAATGTCTGTTATATTTAGTAATTTTCGAAATAATTGGTAAACAATGTAAGGGCTGGGCCCTTTATTCGATACCTGAATTCGTATTTGAATCCGACCCGAAATATTCGAATCTAAAAAACAAAATATCCGAACGGATTTTGACTTAAAAGAAAGAAAATATATGAATTGGATGGGTAATACCAAACAGATTATACCCGGGTCTAAATGGATATGCGAAGATAATCGAACATATGTACAATTAACTATATATTTCTAGTTTAGTTTTCTCATTTTTTCAAAATATTTATGTTAGTATTGTACATGACTAAAGATCAGATAATATATATAGACAATTTTGGAAAAATGAATTATTACTCACTAAATGCATGTTCGGCTATTATTTCATGTATTTACAAAATTTGCATCCAAAATTTCAAAAAAATAATTTGCATCCAAAATTTCAAAAAAATAATCAAGTTAATGTTTTTATATTTTTATATTTTAGTCTCCAAACATATTATCGTCCTATTAAAAATTTAAATCAGGTAAATTAAGATATATTTTTAAATACAAAAAAATTAAGCAAAATAAATAATTTGATTATTTTCAAAAGCTAAATATCCTAATCCAATCAGAAATAACAAAAGCCAAATTAAAAATATTCGAATCTGATCTGAAGTGTAGTTAATTAAGATATATTTTTAAATACAAAAAAAATAAGCAAAATAAATAATTTGATTCTTTTCAAAAGCTAAATATCCTAATCCAATCAGAAATAACAAAAGCCAAATTAAAAATATCCGAATCTGATCTGAAGTGTAGAAATACCCGAACCGATACTAATTCCCTTTACCGAAATACCCAAAAATCTAAAATAACCGATCTGAATCTAAACGGATTCGAACGTCCATCCCTAAATAATATTATATATATTAATAAATATAATCCGCACTAAAGGGAAGCTTTTTAGAAAGATGGTTTAGTGTAAGTGATGTAGGGTGAATATAATGAATGTAATATGAATGTGATACAAAGGTTGATACTTGTATTGTTAACCCAATATAAAAATACAAATAGTGTATTCTTATTTTATTTTTAGATTATAGATAACCGAAGTACTACTTATTTGGAGGTAGGTTTATACTAAGTGATGTCGATATATTAAAGGAACCAAACATGATCGTACTATTTAAATGATAAGATTATTAGATTCTAAAAAAAATTCCAAAAGTTAATTACAACCTTAAACATAGATAAAAAAATTAGGATCCTAAGTTAATAGAATAGACATGGTTGGAATATTCGATTTATAGTTTATATGTTGGAATATTATTAGATTTGAATCTTATTTAAATTTAATGAAAACATTATATAAATTATATTCAAATCACTCGTATACATGAACTATATTTTNTAAATTTAATGAAAACATTATATAAATTATATTCAAATCACTCGTATACATGAACTATATTTTTTGGTATGATAAACAAAGAAAAAACAGAACTCTTGTAACGTGAAATGGTGAATATGATTTAATAACTATATGACTGAAGCTTCTATACTGACACTATTGTGTTGATAATGGCATGTTTCTGTAAGTCAAAAAAAAAGAAAGAAAGAGATTTTAATGTAAATGTGTGTCACAGTAAGAAAGTAGATCACATTAACACATAATAATATAAACTGGAGAACGTAATAGAATATATGTTAGAATTTGTAGTAAGATGAAAAGTGGACGAAAATATGAAAAGAATATTGTTTTTCTTATGTTGTTGCACTTTAAGACCTGAAGAAAAGAAAACTATAATCCAAAATAGTGTTAATTAGATAATTAAGGTGTATTGTTTAATTTAAGATTAGAAATCGGTTTATTAATAGAATATCTATTGGTTTAGTTGAAGTTTACGGGATATATAAGTAGCGTGTTTTTAGTATTTTTGTAACAAATATGAAAGGGTCCATAAATTTAGTAACCAACTTGAAAGAGTCCAAAATTTAAATTACAACATTTCTAAGTAGATAAAAATTAGGACCCTGTTTTAATAAATTAGAATGAATGTAATATGAATGTGATACAAAGGTTGATACTTGTATTGTTAACCCAATATAAAAATACAAATAGTGTATTCTTATTTTATTTTTAGATTATAGATAACCGAAGTACTACTTATTTGGAGGTAGGTTTATACTAAGTGATGTCGATATATTAAAGGAACCAAACATGATCGTGCTATTTAAATGATAAGATTATTAGATTCTAAAAAAAAATTCCAAAAGTTAATTACAACCTTAAACATAGATAAAAAAATTAGGATCCTAAGTTAATAGAATAGACATGGTTGGAATATTCGATTTATAGTTTATATGTTGGAATATTATTAGATTTGAATCTTATTTAAATTTAATGAAAACATTATATAAATTATATTCAAATCACTCGTATACATGAACTATATTTTNTAAATTTAATGAAAACATTATATAAATTATATTCAAATCACTCGTATACATGAACTATATTTTTTGGTATGATAAACAAAGAAAAAACAGAACTCTTGTAACGTGAAATGGTGAATATGATTTAATAACTATATGACTGAAGCTTCTATACTGACACTATTGTGTTGATAATGGCATGTTTCTGTAAGTCAAAAAAAAAAAAAGAAAGAGATTTTAATGTAAATGTGTGTCACAGTAAGAAAGTAGATCACATTAACACATAATAATATAAACTGGAGAACGTAATAGAATATATGTTAGAATTTGTAGTAAGATGAAAAGTGGACGAAAATATGAAAGAATATTGTTTTTCTTATGTTGTTGCACTTTAAGACCTGAAGAAAAGAAAACGATAATCCAAAATAGTGTTAATTAGATAATTAAGGTGTATTGTTTAATTTAAGATTCGAAATCGGTTTATTAATAGAATATCTATTGGTTTAGTTGAAGTTTACGGGATATATAAGTAGCGTGTTTTTAGTATTTTTGTAACAAATATGAAAGGGTCCATAAATTTAGTAACCAACTTGAAAGAGTCCAAAATTTAAATTACAACATTTCTAAGTAGATAAAAATTAGGACCCTGTTTTAATAAATTAGAAGCCACATTTGAATGAAAACGCAGCGTTTTGATTCCTGATAGTCTTGTTTCGCTTGGTAGACAAACAAAAAAAGGTCTGTTTTGATGTCTTATCCAAATCAAACCAATGAGCAGGCAGATATAATGTGCAAATGCAACAATACTATCCCACTCTATCTTCTATGAAGTGTCTACCAAAATTTTGTTACACCATTTGCTTATAGGCATTGTTGGATTAGCCATGACACATTCACTCTCTCCTCTGTAACCGGCTACTCACGCCGGCGACCTCTCCTCTCCATCACCGCGGTCAAGGCCGCAAACTCCTCCCATCATCCTTCAAGTTCCTCAAATTAATCGCAGGTAATTAAACTGATTCGACCCTAAGTAGAGTAAATGGTAATCTTTATGAAATATGTTAGTTTTCTATTTGATTATACAGTGTGAAATTAATGTATTACTTGGAATATATCTATGCAGGGCGATTGTGGTGGGGTTAGGCGGTGTGCTGTGGAGTTGGAACGCTCTGAACTGTAAGGAGGAGGCAATGGCGGCAGGAAGACGGCCACCTCCACCACCACCTAAGGAGAAGAATGATCCGACAGTGAGCGGAGTTCAAGCTAAGGTATTGGCGAGCAAGAAGCGTAAAGAAGCAATGAAAGCATCCATGGCTAAACTTAGAGAGAAAGGCAAACCTGCTGTTGTTGAAGAAGAACCATCTTCTTCTTCTTCTGAACAATAGCATTCACGCAAGAAATATAAAGCTATATAGTCTGTAATTCAACTTATTTTTATGGTAACTCTATGATATCATATCCATTAACTAATTATGTAATCATTACACTTAGCTTTCATTTTTTCTCAAGAGGAAAATTTTAAAGGGTAAAGTTATTAGAAATTAATCAGACAAGGAAAACTTAGGTACAAATGTTAATACTACCCTTTAAAGTTGAGTTCCCATAAAGATATCTTATTCATACTTAAAGAGAAATCTTACTAGACTTGTTAAAATTCTGAATCTTTGATATATGTTTCAGTTGATAAAGTCTTTTATTATTGTTATGATAGTGTGCATTCGTGGACATGTAAACAATACTGAAACTTTGCTCTTTTGAGTTTTTTTTTTTTGCGAAAACGTTTCAGCCATTGCTCAGCATTGAGAATGGTAGGTAGATCACAAAATTTCTGGCATTATAATTGGATCTTTTTAATATCAGAGCTATTTGGTTTAGGATCACGAGCGCCTCATTTAAGATGTCGAACATTACTATATACTGAATTATTCTTTTTTGTCAACACTATATACTGAATCAACCAAAAAAAAAAGTTACAACTTGTCAATAACACAGCGCATAACATATAACCGACGAAATTATTTGAAGCTCCTCTAATTTTCTGGGCAGTTTCCTCGGAAAATCAAATAGAGAAGAAGAAGAAGAATCTGAAGCTATTCATCCATCTAGCTGCTGGAGCAGCTACTTACTCCGACTGATCAATCCCAGAGTATGAGGCTTCCTTCCCCTAGTCCCGTTGAGCCAAGGCACCGACTATCCACTCAAACGTAAGTCTCCGCCGCTTCCGTTTTCCGATCACTCTCTCTCTCGACTATACTAGACTAGTTAGCTAGGTACTCGGTGGATTTGACTGTATCGGATCACTATACTAGTTCATTGCTTCAATTTGAGCTCCGACTGTTCAAGGTTTCTTTTAACATCTTCGCTTGAATCATCGAGATCTGACTCTTGTATCTGTTGATTCATCTGAATTACTCTTGTATCTGTTGATTCATCTGAATTACTTGTGCTATATGTGATTTGAGTTATATCTCTAGCAAGTTGACTTTCCGTGACTTGAATTCCAATTTCTCTTACTGATCTCTATTTGTATTCACTTGCTGATAGCGATGAGTCAAACAAGAGGAGATCTCTGAGAAACCGAGATGCTAAAGATCTCGAGAAGGGAGGAGGATTACACGCCTCCTTTCACTTTAGAAACTGGACTGGCAGATTCTCTACTCTCAAAATCGTTTTGATTCTCATTATCTTCGGAACCGTCTATACTCTCTACCGTTCACCAGCTGTTCACATTGCAGATCATCCCTCCTTTAACAACTCTAGGTATCCCATCTCAAAGTATGCTTGTATCTCTTAGTGTTTACACGTTTTTTTTCTGAGGCCTTTCTTAGTTTCGTGAACAGATGGAGGATAGAGTCAAGTGCATCTGATCCTCGTTACATCTCTACATCTGAGATAAACTGGGACCATATGTCAGACGTTGTTGAGAAGTTGACTGGAACGAGCGAGTACCAAGGAGTTGGATTTATAAATCTTAACGATGATGAGATTGCTCAGTGGAAGGATCTGATACCTGACTGTGACCATGTTGCACTGCGTCTAGACCATATGGCGAGTAACATAACTTGGGAGTCTCTGTACCCTGAATGGATTGATGAAGAGGAACAGTTCGAAGTCCCTACTTGCCCTTCTCTTCCTTGGATTCAAGTTCCTGGAAAGCCTCGGCTTGATCTTGTTGTCGTCAAGCTTCCATGTAACAAAGCAGGAAAGTGGTCAAGGGATGTTGTTAGATTGCATTTGCAGCTTGCAGCAGCTCGGGTTGCTGCTTCTTCTAGAGGGCTTCATGATGTGCATGTGCTTTTGATTACTGAATGTTTTCCCATTCCTAATCTTTTTATTGGAAAGGAGCTTGTTGCCCGTCAAGGAAACCTGTGGCTGTTCAAGCCCAACCTTCACCAGTTGAGGCAAAAGGTGCAGCTGCCTGTTGGTTCCTGTGAACTTACAGTTCCACTTAAAGCAAAAGGTCAGTATCAGTTTTATATTTCTTTACCTTTTTACTTTGTATTCTTTGTTTGATTGCATATCTGCTTCCTGAGGTAGTATGAGGCATATTTAACGACCAGATGCTATCTGCATACGTCAATTATGCCACACTTTTTTTTTTCCTATTTCTGGAAGTATTACTCTGAAAATGTTCATTAAACATTCGGCCTGGCTGGTTTATTCTTCATGCAGATACTTTCTACTCAGCAAGTGCAAAGAGAGAAGCATATGCGACCATATTGCACTCTGCTAACTTTTATGTATGTGGAGCCATAACAGCGGCACAGAGCATTCGTATGGCTGGCTCTACGCGAGACCTGGTGATACTTGTTGATGACTCGATAACTGAGCACCATAGAAGTGGCCTGGCTGCCGCTGGATGGAAGATCTATTCTATTCAAAGGATAAGGAATCCAAAGGCTGAAGCAGAAGCATATAACGAATGGAACTACAGCAAGTTTCGTCTTTGGCAATTGACTGAGTACGACAAGATCATCTTCATTGATGCTGATATGCTTATCCTTAGGAACATTGACTTCCTCTTTGAGATGCCTGAGATATCTGCTACCGGAAACAACGCGACCCTCTTCAACTCCGGTGTGATGGTGGTTGAGCCATCAAACTCCACATTCCAGCTACTTATGGATCACATCAATGAGATCGTGTCGTACAATGGAGGAGACCAAGGCTACCTTAACGAAGTCTACACGTGGTGGCATCGGATCCCGAAACACATGAACTTTCTGAAACATTTCTGGGAAGGTGATGAGCCTGAGATAAAGCAGATGAAGACACGTCTCTTTGGAACAGATCCTCCTATTCTCTACGTCCTCCATTACCTTGGTAACAAACCATGGCTATGCTTCAGAGACTACGACTGCAACTGGAATGTCGACATTCTGCAGGAGTTTGCAAGTGATGTAGCTCACAGAACCTGGTGGAAAGTGCACGACGCCATGCCTGAGAACTTGCAGAAATTCTGTCTGCTGAGATCGAAACAGAAGGCGCAATTGGAATGGGACAGGATGCAAGCTGAGAAAGGAAACTACACAGATGGACATTGGAAGATTAAGATCAAAGACAAGCGACTAGAGACTTGTAATGAAGACTTCTGCTACTGGGAGAGTATGCTTTGGCACTGGGGTGACAAGAACTGGACTGACAATTCTACTAACTCTTTATCACCACCACCAGCACTTAAAACTCCTCTTTCGTCACTGTAAGCTCGGTTATTTCTTTACCGTATAGTATGACTTTTCTGGGTATACAACAGGTGTAGTTCCTTTATAGATGTCGAGTTCCATATCTTTGATGAACCCAGTGAATGAATCTGATGTTGCGTTCATGCTTTAAAACATCAGGACTGTTCAAATAATCTAACAGAACTACGATGCAGAAAAACTTATTAGCCTTATAAACACAGAGTGCTGTTCAAATAATCTTCAACTGTTCCATTATAGTCTTGTCTATAGTTCAGGGGGGAATAAAAATGGGCTTTTAAAAGGCCAAGGACGCCGCAGCCCATATCATGTTGAGCAAGAGACCAGTGATGTGGCTTAATGCCAAGTAATGGAGTTTAGTACTTTTGAAAAATAAATGCTCTACAAGACTACAATCTACAAATTAATATCCAAGTTAAATGGTTCATAAACCTGGTCATATACAAAAGCAGGGAACATAAATTCTTGTAAACGAAACAATGACAATACGGACCAAAAACGTTCTAATCCAATATAAATCTAGGGTCAAAACATGCAAACAATAACCTTTTGAAATGAATTCTCGGACATACAGGCTGATCCATTCTCTTCGTCTGCATAAGTAACGTAACATCAACCCATGAAAATACACATACTACATAGCATTTGAATTTTTTTTGAAACTAGCTGCATAACCCCCGCGCAAGCGCGGGGTCGGGATCTGTGTTTTTTTCGGTTGTTGGTTTAGTGAATTATTCTAATAATACCAAATAATGATGAAATTAAAAGAATGTAGCAAGAGTGCAAAGTGA
>CAKOAT010108376.1:66419-88200 GCA_932364175.1 Eruca vesicaria subsp. sativa
ATATAAATATTTATTTATAGTATTTATATTTGTACTAAACGATTTATCAATTTGAAAATAACTTTAATTTAAGCTAATATTTGTTGTTTGGGTTTCAATAGATAGGTTTGGATATGTTTTTTTGTAAGTTTGGATTTTGTTCATGAATAATGTGGTATTTTTCTTTACGGCGTCATCGACTGTGGAAATCCATCCGCCGGAGTCTGATAAAAATGAAATTATAGTAACTATTAAAAATTGAAGAGAAATTACATAGTTATTTTATAAATAACAAAACTATTTTTTTATTTTATTTCACATACATTATTTTTTGAAAATATATATTAGGAAATATGTTCTAACAGTAAAAATATATATTAGGACATGATAGTGCCGCGTGAGACTCGTTTTTTTTTATGTTTGTTTTCTGATCCATTTTTAATTGTTTTTGGATTTGAGTTCGTCAAACTTTAGGATTTTTCCACTATTTTGGAATTTAAACAATAAGTCTAGAGGAAAAAAAACATTAAAACATTAAAACTACTATTAAAAATTGAAGAGAAATTACATAGATATTTTATAAATAACAAAACTATTTTATTTTATTTTATTTCACATGCATAATTTTTTGAAAATATATATTAGGAAATATGTTCTAACTGTAAAAATATATATAGGATATGACAGTGCTGCGTGAGACTCGTTTTTTTTTTCTTTTTTTTGATGTTTGTTTTTTGATCCATTTTTAATTATTTTTGGGTTTGAGTTCGTCAAACTTTAGGATTTTCCACTATTTTGGGCTTTAAACAATAAGTCCAGAGGAAAAAAAAACATTAAAACTAAAAAGCCTATATGAATAATCAAAACGAAAAAACTAAAATACATAACAGCTGCGTGGTTTGAACCCACTCACTTGCAGACTTAGTTAGATGTCTTATACCACTTTGCTAAAGTGTATTCATTGTTTATAGACATTTTAAAAAAACTATAAACTTTTAAAATTTAAATACGTGGGGTCCACTCGGCTGCTGATGTGGATAGCCTTAGGAGCTTCTAAAGTGAATCATTATTATATAGATTCGTTGTCTATTTATATAAACTTTACGGACTGATGTGGATGGTAGACAAGGGTCAAGAAATAAGTATTTGAAAATATGACATGGATGCAGATAAGTACAGTATATGCATTTTTAATGAAAATATGACATTTTAAAATAAATCTGTAACATCCTGAATTCTGATCTATAGAAATGTTTGAGAGAATTGATTTATCTAATATATCATGAAAGTGCACTTACCTTTTCGGGAGCACATCTAGAAAGAATTCCAGAGTTAAATGTGCTTAAGCTGGAATAGTCTGGGTGACTTATCGAGAAGTGATTTGTGATACCGTGTAAGTGAATCCAAAGCACATGGAAATTTCATGTGGTGATTGCAGGGTCACTAAACATGACTTTTAGAGCCTTAAAAAATGAACGGACTAGCCATTGGAACGGGATGGGTCCCATGGACCGAGAGAACGGGTGTGAGTGGCCCATTAGCCGTGGACGGTCGGGACGTTACAAAATCTAACCTCGCATATCTCTCCTTTAAAATAAAACCAAACCTGTTCTCTCCCACTATTCTCTCCTCTCTCCCCAAACACAGTGAGCTTCGCTGCTCCGACACGAAAACGAAGATAGCTTTAAAAGTCACTGTATTATAAGTTTCATGTATACGGTGCAAATCTTCTATCTCTCTTGTTTGTGATGTTTGTTACGAAACGCGGCGGTTAATGTATTGCCGAAGATATTGTGAACAGCGTTTGTAACCGGAGGTGCTTTTGTGTTTAAGGTTTCCTCTTATTTAAATTGTGTTTCGAGTTTTGGAAGAGATGAAAGGACATGCGAAGCTGATGAGGACACAGTCATCGTTGCTCTGGTCATCCTCGACGGTGCAAATCTTTTTTTTTTTTTGGTTTGATGTTGATTTCGGTTTTGTTACTGATTTTCTCTGTAACCCTGATTGAGCTAAAAGAAATGGGAAGCTTGTTTCAGAGGATTTTAACGTTTGTATGTTTCGATATTTGTTACTTCTGTGCCAAGCCAAACATATGTAGATAGATGAAGGTGGTGTCTTTGTTTTGTAAATCAACGGCTTGATGATGGCACTTTTTTATTTTGGTGTTCATCGAATCTTTGGGAGGAAGTGATGTTGATTGATATCATGATCTTGATCTGGATCACTCTGACATGTCTTTATTTTAGATATTACACAATAATTTTGTAATAGTTTACTGTCACTTGATTGTCCAAGAAAAACTAAAAATTTAGGAGAAGGATGAGAAGATTCGGTTTATGAAAGAGGATGCTTTGGGGAAAATATGTAAATATTGTTGGTTTTGAGATTTGTTTCTGCGGATATTAGTTAGTTAAGCTTCAGCCAGACAAAATACTAATTATAAAATAGGTTATGTTAGCTGAAGTTATTTTCAGATAATAAAGAGAGCTCGACAATCCCCTCCCTGGAGATAACAAAGTACAATAGGCGGCACAAGCCATCTCCTCTCACAGTACACTGTCACCAAATGAAGACAAAACACAACAAAGGTAGAGTGATTTTTTTCTTCCACAACAAGGCTCTCTGCTTGCTCCCTTTTATTTATGAACTTACTAACCTACAAGAAAGAAAGCAAAGCAAAGACAGAGCCAAAAAAATAATGGATGGAGAAAGTGTCGTATGATTTGGTGTGAAGTTTTTGAAAATGACTTTGCCAGTTCTGAAGGAGGTCTCAAAGGTGATTCTCAGGAAAGCCAAAGATTGGGTTGTGAAGATTTTTGGCAAGGTTCTCAAGAAAACCAGATCCTTCTTTCATGATCTTTTCAGGATCTTGTTTGAGAAGATTTGGGGGAGAGTTGGGGGAGAAGATTTGAGAGAAAGGATAGAGTAGTTGAAGGAGGAGTATGAACAGTGTTGGCTTAACATAGGGGGCGGTCAGTGCAACCGTTCCAGGACCCACTCCAATTTTTTAGTTACATATTAAAATATTCTATAATTTTATGTTTAAATTTTGGGATTCGATAAAAAAAGTACGAATTTTGCACGAATTGCCAACTTGTATTCGAGCCTGATAAGAAAAAATACTTTACTTTTGTTAACTTTTTAGTTTATTAAGCAACTTAAGATTGACTGACTATATTAACACACTGTGAGTCCACAATAAAGATAATGCTAACTAGACGTTAAATGTTTGCGTTAAGTGAAACAATATCGTTTTCAAATTAGATGAAACAGCGTCATTTTACATGATTTGAAAATAAAAACAAGTGAACAACAGCTCTTTTTCATACAAAAGTCTTAGAACTGTAACAAAAATAAATCTGATTATATGAAAACAATGAAAACTTGTTCATTTAACCAAATGTGTCTAGCTAAAATATTATATGCATAGTCTAAAGGTCATATAGTCAAGTAATATTATTACATGAGATGGTTTATTTCAGGTTTCAATCCAGATCCTATTGGTAACTTTCTCCTTGGTTGATGTTAATTGGTGCAATCCAAACAATTTATGCATGTTGAACATCTCCTCGAGTCCCTAGTTAGGTTTAGAAATTTCAGATATCGATCCGGGTATTGATAATTCGGCTAATGGGTTAGAGGATTTATATACATTAATTGTATCTATTTTTTATTTGGATTCAGTTCAAATAGTAAAATTAGTAACCAGAAACTACACGAAAAATGGTTTTCATTTGGTTTCAATTTGGTTATTTCAATAGTTCGGATAATTCCGATTAAATATTATGTATTTGGATAAAATGTCGAGTAATTAGTATGACTCGTATAAAATTTTTGAATATTTTAGATTACTTTAAATATTTCAGATAAAAATATCCAAATATTTTTGGATAGAATATTTGGATATTTTAGATACTTATAACAATTTAGGTTTCTCCAAAAAGTAGGAATCATATACCAAATTGGAACTCTACTGAAATATGAATCAGACTAAAATCTTCAAATACTAAATAGTTATATATATTTATGTTATATCGAGTATTTAAGGATTTCACTCTAATTCATATTTCAGTTCAGCTCCAGTTTCGCATATGATTCTTGTTTTTTTGGTTATATCTAGTTCTAGTTAACGTAATTTAAAAGGAAAAGAAAGAATAAAAAAAGAGAACATGAAAACTCGTCCTTATATTTCAATTTTCGAACGATGCCGTTTAGCTAACACCCCCACGCTCTGATCTCGACGTCTCTGCAAGATCTAATTTAAAATATAAAATAAACAAATTCTCCCCAGAAAATGCTTTCAGTTTCAGAGAAAACGTTCCAACGAACAAACAGTGAGAGAGATGGCGAGCTTAACGAGTAAGCCTAGAAACTTCGGTGCGTACAGTCACTACTCCACTCCCTGCACCCGCACGCACCAGATCGGAGCTCTGTTCCTCGTCGTCTCCACCTTCTTCCTCACCAGGCTTTTCGATCACCTCTACTCCGTTACTCCCGCGATCGATCTCACTCACACTTATTCCTCCTCCGTCTTCACGACGAGCGATGACGGGGCTCCACGGTGGCCGGAGCGAGGGTACGGATCCCACCTCTCGCTGAAGATCTACGTATACGATGAGAACGAGATCGACGGCTTGAAAGAGCTTATGTACGGAAGGGACGGTAGTGTTAAAACCGCCGCGTGCTTGAAAGGCCAATGGGGATCTCAGGTGTTATTCGAATCTCTACGGTTGCTGATTGGATTATCAACTGGAAGTGATTGCTTGGATTTAGCAATGTTGTTTTTAAGTGGGGAGATGTGTTAGTTAGTTAGTTAATTAGTTAGTTACTTGATTGCTTCTGTTTGTATGGTTGTTTGATTCTGTTGCTTATGAATGTGATGATGATGATGATTAGGTTAAGATACACAAGTTGCTTATGGAGTCAAAGTTTAGGACGAGTAAGAAAGATGAGGCGGATTTGTTCTTTGTGCCAGCTTATGTTAAGTGTGTGAGAATGTTGGGTGGTCTTAATGACAAGGAGATCAATCAGACCTATGTCAAGGTGAATGAAATCCTGAAACGCTGATTCAAATTGCAGATCTTTGATGATGATACTTATGTTCTATGATTCACTAGGTCTTGAGTCAAATGCCTTATTTCCGAAGATCTGGTGGTCGTGATCATATCTTTGTTTTCCCAAGGTATATAACTGTGCAACTTAATCAATAAATTAAGTTGTTTTGATGAATTGTATTGTTTTTTTTTTTTGCCATCTTTGACGTTAATTTTCTTTGTTATGCTAATGTAGTGGTGCTGGAGCTCACTTGTTTAGATCTTGGTCGACTTTTATTAACCGTTCTATTATCCTCACTCCCGAGGTACTTAGCTTTCTTTCTCTTGAGGAATTTCTGTCTTTTGAAGTGTATACGGTGTTGGTAGTGAAGGGCCTATGTCAAAATCTCTGTTCCATATCTGTCCGAGTAATTTGGATGGTCTATGTGCCTACTTATAGTATCATGCATAGAAACAGTTGGGCCAGGTTCTTAGTACAGAAAAATGAATGCTTTGCGGTTGCAGGGCGACAGGACTGACAAGAAAGACACTACTGCTTTCAATACATGGAAAGATATAATCATCCCAGGCAACGTTGATGATGCTATGACTAAAAATGGACGACCTGATGTTCTGCCTAAGCCTTTGTCAAAGAGGAAGTATTTAGCTAATTATTTGGGTCGTGCGCAAGGGAAGGCTGGTAGACTCAAATTGATAGATCTCTCAAAGCAGTATCCAGATAAGGTTTAGTCTCACATTGTTTCTTCAAAAAGACTCCTCATACATTTTTCTCATAAACCATCGGTTATCTGCTTAAGACTATTTGCATGTTTCTTCGTGGTTGTCTTTTCGTTGCTTGTTTGATTCTTATGAGTGGTTTTGTGAACAGGTAGAATGTCCAGACTTGAAGTTCAGCGGAACTGAAAAGTTTGGAAGAACAACATATTTTGAACATCTGAGGAACGCCAAGTTCTGCCTCGCTCCTCGTGGGGAATCATCTTGGACTCTTCGCTTTTATGAATCATTCTTTGTGGTCTGATCTATCATCTCTTTACCCAAACTTTCAATAACTTTACTTATATACTCATAAACATTGTGATTTACTTGTTTCAGGAATGTGTCCCGGTTCTCTTATCTGACCACGCTGAGCTACCTTTCCAGAATGTCATCGACTACGCACAAGTATCCATCAAATGGCCATCATCACGAATAGGCTCAGAGCTTCTTGATTACTTAGCTTCAATACCCGGTAACAATAACTTACTTCAAAACTGCATTTTCTCATTTGGTTTGCTCAGAATCTCAAGTGTTAATAACTTTAACATGGCATGACTCTTTCTTTCACAGATAGAGACATAGAAGGAATGATATCCCGTGGTCGGAAGATTAGATGTTTGTTTGTGTACGGTCCAGATTCTGCACCATGCAGTGCGGTTAAAGGAATTCTATGGGAGCTTCAACGCAAAGTGAGACATTTCCACCAATCGACCGAGACGTTTTGGCTGCATAATGGCAGTTTTGTGAATAGAGAACTGGTCCACTTCAGTAGCTGGAGACCTCCTATGCCTCTGCCTTGAGGTAGGTTCCAACATCCCACAAGAATCTCTTGTTTTCACAGTGATGATGTTTAAGTTTCTTTAATGGTTTTTACACAGATAGGTAAGTAGTTTTTGTAAACTTAATTTTTTGTACATATCAGAAGATTTTCTCAGTGAATGTACAAGATCTTATTTGACTAAATCTCATTAGAATACTGATTCTTTCACTTGCAATTTGTAAGGTAGAAAAGAAACCAAGTTGGAACAGAAAACTAAATTCGGCAGTACCGTGAAACCAAGTTCTGTAACCTCACAGGAGATAGCATGTATCATATTCTTCACGTGGAAACTTGCCATATGAATATATATATATATATAAGTGGTGATTATGATCAGGACAAACAGAATCATAAAAATGGCAATTTGCAAATGCAAGAGAAGAGGGAAGAGTAAGAGTGCATGTAGGACATCAAATCATCCTACTGTATTGTTTTATCTTGTCTAGGTGGAATTGTATATATCTAACAGCTCTAACAATAGCAAAAGGTAGCAACTGTTTAAAATACACAAGATCACTGAACCGAATGTATTAAAAACAAATTAATCTGTAAATTTCTAGCATCTTGGTGTGTACAAATACCTAACCCTGTGTACTTGATTCTTAATACATTCGGTTCCTAACCGAAGATGCTAGGAACAAATTCTAGTATATATGACTCGGATCAATACATTCATCATTACTTGGTTTTGAGTTTAAATGATCAGTCCAAAATTTAAGTTCCACCTAAACTTTTCTTAGTGCCATGAATGCCAAAACCAAAATAGTGTATACAGAATCTCAGTAGAATTCAGAAGCTCAAACTTCAGAAGAAACTCAAATACCAACACTCTAGTGATGGGCTGATGGCTCTTTCGCCTAAAACGCTTGGCATACTTTTGATACATCTTAGAATGTATAATTCGTCAAAATCATGAAACGTGTACAAGCAATAATCAGGCGAAACAAATATTATGTAGATATTTTCTGCTGGTATCAAATCCTGCAGATTTTTCTTAACGGATAAAAGGAACTGAGAATTGTTTGGCCGACATTTCATTTGGACTTTAGAGAAGCAACCAGAAAGATAATAAGATGCTTTGTCTGTAGAAGGACAAAAGCTTTGCTAGAGTAATCTACCGACAAGAAACCAATAATATAATCACACGAAATAGAGTTCCACACGTAAATCATCATGCCATGTTTCTATAGATCACCCTTTTATCACAATTGATCCAAATCTTTTTGTTTGGTGTGTATGATATCGAAAAACGACCTCCGTGTATAAACAGCTCACTGCATCAAATTAAATAGAAACTTTGTATTTCAGGTAATATATTACAAAGCTTTTGGATAACACATAACATCAAAGATTTGACATATTCCCAACAGTTACTCAGCCTTCGCCGTAATCTAGTGTATTCTTTTGAAAATGGCATACCAAAAAGACACTAAAGAGTTAAGAATTTATTTTTGAATGATCTTGAAACTTTCTGATGATGATAAGACTTGCGTAGTTTGGTGATAAGAGTCCATCAATACGAGAGGATCGTAAGGAGGTAGACGCCAGAAGCGTAGTAGGTAAGAAGAGTGCTAATACATTATAACCATTACATTCGAAGGTACAAAGTTTTCAAAGAAAAGCAATTATGGAAAGTTAGAAAGGTCGAGAAGAAAGCCCTACCCTTTAGGGCAAGCCAGTATTTAATTCTGAGAAGTTATAATCAAATCTATTCATAAAATTGTGTCCCCAATCGATGAATGTAAGTACCCTTCTTGTATATCTCATTTTCTTTTGATTCGATCGTATAAAAAATAACTCTTAGAACTTGGATAAAACAAAAACATTTTGTTAGTTGAATTGTTACATCAAGGATGAAGACTGAAGTAGCTAGAGAGATTCTGTGTATATTTATTGATCTTCTCTAGAGCTTATCTTGTAAGTCTTATAGAAGTTTCGTTTGATCACTCGCATTTGGCAAACCACTAGGCTGGCTATTATTTGTATTCTTTTTTTTTTTTTTTTCTAAACAGCCTATTATTTGTATTCTAGATATGAAAAATAAAATGCAATTGTATATTAGTTATTGACTTATTGGGTTTCTTAATCCATTCATTCTGATATTTCGATGCTAACGATAGTCCTGCTTAAGTTCTAACCCAAAAAAGTACACAAGAATGGTCCAGGTTTCTTCAAGAAACAAATATAAAATAGTAGATGGAAGGTAGATATGTCTGGAAAAGGAAATAACTACGTGACTCGTGAAGAGGTATGCCATGCCATGTGGTGTCCAAAAATATTCGGATCCTAGCGTCATCATTTCACCTTTTCTAAAGCATTATCGTTTCTTCTCCGTAATTCTCAATCTTTTGCTTTTCAATCATTGACGTGGGACTCAAACCGAACCTCAAACAGCCATTTTCTCTATATTGATAAAAAAAAAATTGTTGTATGTAGTAGTTATACACTGAGTAATAAACAAACTAAAAACATTAACCTGATTGAAACAATCACAATAGTATAAAAAAAAGCTATTAATACAACACATGCAACAAAAAAACTAGTTGAGTTCGTTAATATCTTCGTTTTAAATTTGATCAACAATCGAAGGTATTAATAAGTTTTCTACATTTTAAGTTCGAATATAAACGTAACACTGAGCAAAGGATAACAATTTGATTGGTATTCATTCAGAGCACGCATAATAAAGTATCCACATTGCTTGCAGACTGAATCGTACTTATATCACAGTCCACTGCGCTATTCTTTTGTTTTTGTCTACATATTATTTACATCACTTTGTTCCATGTAAATGTCAGAATCTCAACAGATCTTGACGCAGAAAACGACACACAATTTAATCTATCGTTTGATAAAAGCTAGATGATATAATATTTTATTTTTCGGATTTTTTTTTCTTGGCAAATATTGCGTTAAACCTTCTCTAGATCACCATCACTTTCATGATGGTGTCGTCACAAAACGACCATTTAGGTCATCCTCCATAAACAACTCAACTGCCGACGCTGATCGATACATTAACCTTAGCCTCGTAATCAAACCAAATATTTTTTTGGCATTATCCCGGTTAAAGTTATCGTAAACAGATGGCTTGGGTCGACCTATGTATGTACTCGTGGTGAATGGTGATTGGATAACATTTCCACCTTGGTCACTCTGGTGCTAATAAAGAGCATCAGCTTCTAACAAAAATGCAATACTAACAATATATAGAGTTTTTTTTATAATTACCATTGTATTTTTGTTAGAAGCTGATGTTTTTCAATAGTAACAATAGATAGCGTCAATCACAAGATGGTGATTCAGTGATAGGTGAAATTTTAGATTATTAAGTAATCTAGATTCAAAGACATTTTACTATATTTCATATTATGTTAACACGGATATAAACATATTTTATGGTTTATTTAATTATACAATGAATGGATTACATCATTATTTTCTCTATAGCTTTGGAATATCTTTAAGATTAAACAAAAAAAACAATATAGCGTCATCAATAACTCTTTAGGTATTGTTAACAAAAAAAAAAAATAATCATAATTTTCGTATAGAAAATAATCAAAATGTAATAAGAATATACAACCATCTTTTCCAAAAAATCAAAAAAAAAAATTGTATGTAACGATACTAACAAAGATGAATCATCTTATTTGTAAAAAAATGGAAAGAGTAAGTGGGACACTACTGAATGAGTAAATGATATGAAGAAAGACACGTTAATTGATTTATATAAATTTGCCTTTCTAGTTTTTACTATTTACTTATCAGTGCCGTTAAATTTAAAGTTGTACTAGGTGTGGACGGCCCGCACGCCTGTGCGGACATTAATATAATCTATATATTGCATGAATAAAAAATAATATAATGTATAAATATTTTGTAATTTTCTTTCTCTTTTACATAGATACTTTGTTTTGTTAATATATTTTTCTATTTTACTCATTTCGTTTCTCCTTTTATTTTTTCACACATTCGTTTTGTTTCTTATGTATCTCACTTTGCATTATTTTTGTATGTCTTTGTACACCTCTCTCGCTCTCTTTTTTCTTTCTCTCTCTCTCAGTTGATTAAATAATCTCAAAATCTCTCAAACTTACATTCACTCTCTCACAATCACATATATTCATTCTCTTACCATTGTCTTTAATATGATTCTCAATATTTCATTTTAAAACTCTTTCTATCTCTTTTTTGTTGCAAAATTTTCACCAGATTTTGTTAAATCTTCTAAACACTTTAACATAATATTAATAAATGATTTCAGAATCTATCTCACTTATATTCAGTCTCTCCCTTATATTATTTTTCATCTTCATTATGATCATAACCGACTCTCTAATCCTTATCATCACCATATATCCCTCTCTTTCTCCCTTTCTTACAGATTTTTTTATTTAGAATTTAATATAAAATCACAATTGACTAACCAAATAAATTCATTATCAAATTTCCTCCAATCTTCACACTATCTTATCAAACATTGATTCCTTTGACCAAGATTTTCATTGAAAAAATAAATATTTTATTATTAATTTTGTTTTTTTAATTACTTCATTATATACATATTTTAAGTAAATCTAAATAATTGTATTTCAAAAAAGTAAATTTGATTAAATAATTATATAACATAAAATATCTTAATTTTTAAATGATGTGACGTCATTATTTTAGATATAGATTAATATAAACATGAGATTCAACAGTTTTAATATATCAAATAACATGTTTCTAGTTGTATAAAGTTTGTTATAACTTTGTTATCATATATTTTTAAAGTTTATTACACCGCAAAAAAATACTTATCATTATTTTAAAATAATTTATTTCAAAATTTATTTACGTTATATTTTGCATCTTCAACATTAACAATTTTATAACTTATCATTTATATTGATCTTCCTTGCTCAATTTTTCCTTATGTTGTATAAACACTTAAAAGTAATTAGTTTACAATTATATTAATACGTAAAAAATATTTGGTATACAAATAAAAAATTATGTTTGTACAAATACAAAATAACGAAGAATACAACAAAAGGTTTTATTATTACTCACTCATTTTTTTATTTATGTCTCTTTTTTTTTCTTATTAAAAATAAATATGCCAATTTTATTATACTTAAAGCTATATGAATTATATGAATAGAATATTAACTCTAATCTTGTATTAATATAATGTTTTGATTTTTTGTAATTTTATATTATAATAAACTTTTTATATATTCATATTTTTAAAAATGACATACCATATAATTTTCTGTTTTAAATATAAAAATACTTAAATAATTTTTGAAAGTGATAACTCAACTATACTATCGACATTTATCTCTAGAAAATTATAGATTTAAAAAAAATTACATTTGGTATTTTCCATTCATTGAACATATTTTAAGAATACATATATATAGTGAGTGAGTATAAAAATATTATTAGTTTTCTGTAATGTATGATTTTTTATCCACTATTAATAGAAAGAAATTTAAAATCCTTTATATACTTATTTCTATAATATAATATGTATTTATATGTATATCCTAAATTTTTATAATGGAATATGTGATATTTAATTGTTTCTGTAAACAAATTATATTAATCCTATGTATTTAAGATGGTTAATTGTTTGTTTGGTAATATATATTAGATTAGGTAATTCTATGATTAGTTTCCTTTAAAAAAACTTTATTTAAATAAAATAAAATTCAAATGCCAACAACCAATCAAATTAAGAGAATTATTTCTATATTGTACCTATGAATGACAGGTAAGCAAAATTCATTAAAGTGACTTCTCTTTTAATATATAGGGGGATTTTGGTTTGGTTGGGTTTCGATGATGTAGACAGTAACTTTCAAATTTATCGAAATTTACCGGAGATTCCTATTAACAAAAGTATGAAAAAAAGAATACCAGCCAACGCACCGCAGAAAATGCAGGCTCGAGTCACAATCTAAATGTCGCGCTCTGAACAGTCTGGCTTGTTCACAAGGTTCATATTAGGAAAAAAACAATTTTTTTAAAAAAGTTGCTCTTTTTGGTATATTTTGTTCAGATTAGTATACAAACCATAACCTCCGTTCCACAAAGTAGAACGTTTAGAGATTTTCACAGAGATTAAGAAACAGCAAATGCATTTTCTTTTTAAGTATTTGTAACTAATGTTTTCTTATTTTTACATCTAGATTTGTTGGGATATTTGTTTTTCTTACTTTTATAGTGATTGCAATTTAATCTTGCACACTTCTTTTTAACTGTTCATATTCCTTGAAAAATGAATGTAACTTACTAGAAAATGAATGTAACTTACTAAGATGATTAAATATGAAGGAAAAAAAACTAATTTTGAAATTTCTTCTAGTTTGGTTTTAGATTTCATCTCTTTCTCTTTTTTTTGTTTCATTATTTTTTGTATTTTATTCTGTTGTCTTTGTGCTTTTGGAAAAAAAAAACTTAAAATAAAAAGAAGTTGTTGAACGTTATCAAATATATTGTCTTTACCCAAATAACATTTATGCATGTCATCGTAAGTATCAAATGTTAATTAACTGAGTTAATTTTTGTAGAAAAAGCATTAATGACATTCTATAAAATCTTTCTTTGTGGAACAATGAAAAAATCCAAAACGTCTTAACAAAATAGTTTGAAGAGAAAATAGAAACACAGAAAACAAAAAATCGTGACAAGGGTGTATTCAGAGGGTGTGGATCACTTCCCGAGGACGAAACAAGTAAAGGCTAAAATTTTCATTTCCAGAAATATAGAAATTATAAGAAACAAATAATTCTTTGTCAGTTCTATTATTCTTAACAGTCTTTGGTAATTTTTAAAAAATCCAGTAAGAAATATAATTTAACTAATTTATTTGGACCACTTTGCAATATATGATAATAATTGGTTATTTCGCGGTGAAGCGGTTGTTGGCACACGCTGATTCTTCATATCTTATATACCCCTGAGGAGGAAGACGCTTACTGATACACAACACTCGCCACATTCTCTCTCACACTTTCTACTCTCAGATACAAGAAAAAGAAAAGAGAAACTGATCAAAAGATGAACATCGCTCACACCATCTTCGGCGTTTTCGGTAAACCATTTCCCTCATTCTCTCTCTGTTTCTCCATGAGAAGTCACTAAAGAAAGACTATCTTTTCTTCTTTTACAGGAAATGCCACTGCTCTGTTTCTGTTCTTGGCTCCTTCGTACGTACTCATCCCTCTGTTCTTATCTGGTGACTCTGTTTCGGATTCTTTGAAGTTCTTGGCTTAGTTTGTTACTTTTTAATTTCATTGCCTTGTAGGATAACATTCAAGAGAATCATCAAGAACAAATCAACAGAACAGTTCTCAGGCATCCCTTACCCTATGACTCTCCTCAACTGTCTCCTCTCCGCCTGGTTAAAACCCACTCTTCAAATCTGAACTGTCTTTTTACTACTATCCCCATCGCTTTTAACAACTCTGTTTCTGAGATTCCTCTGTTTCCTCTGTTTTTTTTCCAGGTACGGACTTCCCTTTGTGTCAAAAGACAACACGCTTGTGAGCACAATTAACGGAACAGGAGCAGTGATAGAGACAGTCTACGTGTTGATCTTCCTTATCTACGCACCAAAGAAGGAGAAAGCTAAGATCTTTGCTGTCTTCACTGCTGTCTTGGCCGTATTCGCAACCGTGGCTCTTGTCTCTCTCTTTGCCCTCCATGGAAACGCTAGAAAACTCTTTTGTGGTATTGCAGCTACTGTGTTCTCCATCATCATGTACGCTTCTCCACTCTCAATCATGGTAAGCAAACAACGCAAAAGAATCAATCAAGACACGTCTCTCTTCAATTTTTGTGATGATATATTTGAATTTTTGATGAAACAGAGGTTGGTGATAAAGACTAAGAGTGTAGAGTACATGCCATTCTTCTTGTCACTCTTTGTCTTCCTCTGTGGAACTTCTTGGTTCATCTATGGTCTCATCGGTCGTGACCCTTTTGTTGCAGTAAGTGAACTTCTTCACCCTTTTGTCCTTTAGAATGAAAAACAAAAACTTGATTTCTAAATCTTGATGTTTTGTTGGAAGATCCCAAATGGGTTTGGATGTGCTTTAGGGACACTTCAGCTGATTCTCTACTTTATCTACTGCGGAAACAAAGGCGAGAAATCTGCTGAAAAGGATGAGAAGTCGCTGGAGATGAAAGGTGAGGAGAAGAAGCAAAATGTGGTGGTTAATGGAAAGCAACAAGAGCAGCAAGTTTAGATCTTTCAGTGATGTGTTTCTTCTCTGTATTTCGTTTTTTAACTCTTCTTGATTAGAGTTTTAGTATGCTGAACAAAAATGTAAGATTCCTAATGTCTTCCTACTGATAAAAATGTGATTGAAAAAGACTAATACCTTTGTGACATACAAGCATGTAAACAAAACTCTGCTTTTATATAAGAGAGACGAAAAAACAAATAGTAACCATAAAGTGTTAGGTTAGCTTTAGAACCTCTGATCATATCCCTGATCTCTGGTTAATAATAATACATAGGAGAGATGGATTGACCTAACCAGTTGCATGCAACAACACAAACATTCGAAATAATACATAAATAAGTCTTTGTTTTTATAGAACATAACGACTCTTTTTTACCTCCAAGCTGAAGCAACGATCAAACTCTTCTCCTCCCAGCAAAAGTGAAGCTCACCCATGTCCTCTTTAAGCTTATACTTACTGCAATAATCTTTCTTAATGAGATTCTGTATGTTGCTTGCTACTCTAGCACTCATTGGTCTTGGACTGAACCCTGCCATCATCATCCTCGCTCTCCATTTCCCTGCAACCTCGTACCTCTCAATCCTTTCTTCTCCTTCGCAAGCAACAATGTTGACAATGTCTCTAGCAAGACACTGCCTCTCCACATTCATCCTCTCTTGGCTCTCTCTCGGAAGCGTCATGTCCAGAGAGTCGAAAACCGCCGAGTAGTACTCATAAGCTTCCATGAATCTTGGTAAGAACGGGGAAGTGTTTGTGTTAACGTCTTGTTCAACTACTGTGACTAGCTTCGGGTTTAGGCTTTTCACCATGTGGAGCAGCTCGTCTCGTTGGTTAACTGTTGTCACGCTCTCATCAGGCATGTGGTGAAGCTGAAACGCAAAGTTCACAATCAAAGTCTCTCCTGGTTTGCAACCAAGTGTAGATGGAGAGACGATGTTAGTCTTGGACGCTACTGCGTTGAACTTGAAGGACACTCCATGATCTTTAGCATGCTGCTCGAGTCTTAGGCCTATGATTGTTAACCCACCAACGGAGCGTTGGACTGATTCAGGGTCATCAACACCGGTTAACCTTAACCGAGGACGCTTACCAGGCATCTCGGATACAGTTTTGATCAGAGTCATGTACTGGTTTCCTTGGTTTATATCGAAATCTATTATGTGAACTTCTTCTTCACCTCTGATGGATTCTACAATTGCATCATTAGCAGCTAAGAAACCGAACTTGAAACAAGGGCAGACCTCAAAGAGGACTTGCATAGCTGCAAGCCTCTCATCAGTAGGAGGCTCTTTGCATTTCAATGCTTTGTAAAGAAACTTCCCTGAAGCAGCCATTCTTGCAGCTAGTCCTTCAACCATGTAAGCTGCGATTCTCTGAGAAGGATCTCCTTGGATTGATACTATCTGTCTCAGCTCATTCACCATTGACAAAGCTTCCTCTGCTTTGCCTTCGGATAACGCACGAGCGCAAGAGATCAAGATCTGCTTTGGAGTTGTTGCTTGTGATGATGATACCACTTCTTTGCTGCTTACATGCGAGTTGGAATCTACTTCAGATGATGATGATTCTTTGGGAGACCACTCAATGTCCATCTCCATTAGTTGATCTACACCAATCATCTTATCATCATCTTCATCTTCGAGAAGTGCTCTTTCAAGCTCTTGAATCTTTGATCTCATTTGTTCATCATCAAACTCCATGCTCGGACTTAGACCTCCTCCCGCTTGGTAACCTCCAAAGAGACTCATTGATGAAGTCGGGGTTGAATCAAACGGTGATTGATACTCCATGGAGCATCCAAGAACCGGTCTAGACTGGTAAGGAAGCGACTCCAACGAGCCAAATGAGCAAACAGATGCACCAGAGCCAACAGGGTGCTGTTGTTGTCCAAACTCATCTGTTGGAGAATCTAGAAAGTACTTCTCATAACTTTGGCTTGGGTAAGAATCATCAGTCAGGCAAGTGTTCTTGGACCTGTCTGGATCGAAGATTTCAACAGAAGTGCCACCACCACTACTGTTGTAACCATTCTCATTCAATGAGTAAAGCTTCGGGTTCCTGTATGCTGCTGCAGCGGACAGCTCTGCCGACCTCACCAATGACATGACTTTTTGTTTTGATATGTTGTTTGTTCCACCACTAGAAGAATGTCACACAGAGGGAAAAAAAACCATCAAGCCACTGATAAATTCTAACAAAAAAAGAATGTTGAATCATGCAAAAACAAAAACCCAAAATAAAAATCTAAAAAGATTAAGCCTTTTGTTACTAATTCATCATCAAACATGAACCAAATATGGAACTTTATGATCCAAAACTCACCAGAAGAGAAAAAAAAAACAACAAGAAAAGCTTTTTTTTTTGTAACACAAGAAGAGTTTTTTCTTAAAGGATTAAGCCTTTTAACTAATCCATCATCATAGATAAACAAAGTATGGAGCTTAATGATCAAAACAGCACCAAAGTAATGAATATATTCTCAAAAGACACTAATTAACACAAAAACTATTATCCAAATTCACCCAAATCATGTAAAGTTTGTTCCGGGTTAACTGAAAGAATTACAGAACCCCTACTACAAGGATCTATGATTTCAATTGCATATTGACTAGCTCAACCCGCCTGCAAAATTATGTTAGTGAGATTCCAAAGATACGAAAGCAAATCTTGGGAGAGGGTTGGTGAAAGTCAACTTACCAGGAAGAGATTAAGAGCAGATGGGTCTTGGATTCTGGAGATTTTGACAAAGAGTAAATCTGATTTAAACGTCGTGAAAAGCCTCAAAGGTTTGACCTTTAGGTTCTACTGTTTACACAGAAGAGGACGAACCACTGTTTGTGTTCTGATTTTTATGGCTTTGTCTCTCTCTCTCTGTCTGTGGTCTTTGTTTTAAGATGTGTTTTAAACCCTTTTTAAAGATCACTCTTGTGGTGTTAGGTTTCAGGTAATTTTTTTAAGAACAAAAGAACTTTGATTTATAAGCAAATCATAAATGAAGATTTATTTGTTCTCTGGAGACTGGAGAGGACCAATACTGGATTCTTTTTGGGAAATTGCTTACAAAGAATTTATAAATTCATTACATGAATAAAAAAGTAAATATATTGAATGTTTCTAGTTCTACTGTTCCAGAAGGTTATTGAATAAAATGATTAAATATCTTTAAAATATCATTGGAAAAGAATACGATAATTAGCAGTTACGTGTCGGTTTTGGTTTTGATATCTGTTGACCAAATCGATTGTCACTCGGTTTCTTTCTTGGTAATATTCAATTTTATGATATTTATGTTTTAGTAATTAGAAGAAAAGTACTGACCGTTGGATATGAAATGGAAACCATTGCGGAAGCGATCGTGGGGTGACGAGGGTGCCTACGACGGTTCCCACTAATTGACATTTGGATTAAATATTCTGTGCTGTTGTTAGTGCAGTTCTGGCGTGTTGATTCTTTATGAAAATGTTCAAACGCTCTTTTCTCTCTTTGTCAACTTTGGAAAAGTACTTTTGTTAGTTTTGTACAACTTTGTTTCACCAGAAAATTACTCAGTATATGTACTATACTGATTTGTGGTTTATCAGAGATAGTAGATCCTAACTTGCATATATTTATTTCATGTATAGTAAGAGGGTTAAATCATGTTGCTTATGAACTTTCTTTTTGTTTGCGGTAGCTTATGCGAGTTAGACACTATTTGATTACATTCTTTCTCAACTCTAGATCCACAACATACGGTCATGTTAAATTACGGTCATATAGCTTTATTGTTATGTATTACATTTTGATCTACGCACTGATTTATTTTATAAATAAATAATCTTTTTTATCATAATGTCTATATAAGATAGTGTATAAATTTTGAAACGTTTATCTAAAACTAAATCAAACTAAATTCATAAATAACCGAATGAATCATAAAATATAAATAATATTTGTAGATATATAATTAATAAAATTTGGTATCCTTTTGATTGGTGATTTGGCTCCGTTTTGGATTCAGTTTTTCAGTTCTTAAAATATATGTTTCATTCGTTATTTATAAATTTAGTATGGTTTTGCTTCCGGTTCAGTTCCAAAAAAATGTTTCAAAACTTATACACTATCTTATATAAAATTTTATAATTAAAAATATTTATTTATGAAAATAAACTTGCGTTTTGAAAGTACAGATCAAATTCTAGTATACATTAAAAAGAAGTTTTTACAGTTTTTTCTGATTATTTATTTTAAAAATAATTAAATGTTATATATATGTTTTATGACCAGTGTAATATAACAAAGAAAGTCTTATTGAAATTATAAGTATTTTTTCAATTTTTTTATTTTCATACTGCTAGTTTAATTGAGAGTTTGAAAATTGTCAGCAATTGTTGTGTTTCATTGTATAGCAAGGAAATATCATCTATAATTTATTAGATTTGTGATAACCATATTAATGTTAATTATTAGTAGCATGTTAATAATGTTAATTATTAGTAGCATGTTAATAATGTCAATTAGGAATCGACCATAGTAGAAAACAATTAATATGGTTTGGTTATATATGAGGTCATAGTTACATATACTGTCAAGGAAAAATTTGGAAAAAGTATCTTCATACGAGTTTATATTTTGAAAATTACATTACTTTTAATTGTTTTTGAAAACTACACTTAATCTAGATAAAATGACCAAAATGTCCAATTTGATTATTTATATATATGTATCTAATATTTAAATGATTTCAAGTAAATCCAATGACAGTCAGGTTTTATATATTTTGTTTCCTAACTAATAATCTTCATATATATATGATATATCATTTAAATAATTATTCGGAGCCATATATTATTATCTCGTTGGAAGATTGTTTTATGTACAAACGTATACACCAACACCAAATACTATAGAAAAATGTTCTAAAATAATGCAAAAAAAAAAAAAAAACATATTACATCCTCACAAATATGTAACCAATTTTGAAACATGAAAAAAAAAAAAAAATCAACTATACAGAATCTGAAAAAGGGGCAAAAGCTCAACTAACTTCAGTGTTGCTTTCCGAGCAAAATGATTTTAAGTTTTTTATCACTATTCACCATACTCTTGTTCTTAGGATCTTTCGGGAAACAAAAATCAATCAACAATATGAACTTCTTTAGAAAATAGTAAGTTATTTTTGAAGAATTTTTTTGTCTTGATATAAGATCAGACACGGGAAAAGGGTCTATTCCTACCCAAACAATTTCAATAGTGCCAAATACAACCCGAACAAACATCCAGTGCCAAATACGACCTGAACTATGTTATAATTCACAAATACTACCTGAACTTTTTAAAACGTGCCTAAACCTACATTGATCGTAACAGAAGTTAGTCAACCGTTAAAATGATAAAATGACGTCGGAAAAAGGGCTTATTCCTACCCAAACAATTTTAATCGTGCCAAATACAACCCAAACAAACATCCGGTGCCAAATACGACCTGAAATATATTATAATTAAAAAATACTACCTGAACTTTTTAAAACGTGCCTAAACCTACATTGACCGTAACAGAAGTTAGTCAATCGTTAAAATGATAAAACGATGTCGTTCCCATTTCATTATTTTTTTTAAAATATCAACATTCCGGGATTCGAACTCGGGCCTTGCCACTATTTAAAACAGATATATCAACCACTAGACTAAAGCAATTTTTTTACTTTTTCATCTTCTCTAATTAAAACTTTGCTTATTATTATTTTTGATTCTTATTAATATATTAACATATTTAATAAACTTATAAATACTAAAATATAAATAATAAAATATTTATAATCATACAAAATTAAATATATTTCATGTTTTGAAACTATTTACAAAATGTCCATATATAAATTATTTTAAAATTTTAAAACTTGAAAGTTAATTTCTTTTGTTTCTTAAAATTAATATAAGCTGAATATACTTTACCAAAATAAAATAAATTACTTACCATTAAGTTTTACTTTTAAAATAATTTATATATGGACATTTTGTAAATAGTTGAAAAACATGAAATATATTTAATTTTGTATGATTATAAATATTTTATTATTTATATTTTAGTATAATATAAGTTTATTGAAGATATAATAATTACAAAATATGTTAATATATTTATAAGAATCAAAAATTATAATAACAAAAGTTTTAATTAGAGAAGATTAAAAAGTATAATAGCATATATAATTGCAAATTTGTAATTTTTTTTTTTTAAAAAATTGCTTTAGTCTAGTGGTTGATGTGTATGTTTTAAATAGTGATAAAGTCCGGGTTCGAGTCCCGGAATGTTCATTTTTTAATAATAGAATCAAAACGACGTCGTTTTATCATTTTAACGGTTGACTAACACTTATATTACGATCAATGTAGGTTTAAGCACGTTTTAAAAAGTTCAGTAGTATTTTGCATTATAACGTAGTTCAGGTCGTATTTGGCACTGGATGTTTTTTCGGGTTGTAATTGGCACGATTGAAATTGTTTGGGTAGGAATAAGCCATTTTCCCGACGTCGGTTTATCATTTTAACGGTTGACTAACTTATGTTACGGTTAATGTAGGTTTAGGCACGTTTTAAAAAATTTAGGTAGTATTTTTGCATTATAACGTAGTTCAGGTCGTATTTGGCACTGGATGTTTGTTCGGGTAGTATTTGGCACGATTGAAATTGTTCGGGTAGAAATAGGCACTTTTCCCATCAGACACTGATGAAACAATCCGGCAAATTTACACGGGCTTTTTGCAAATTTGACTCAAAACTCCAAGTCAAACACAAAACTAACCTCTTCTTTTGACTCATCTTGTTTTTGTCCTATTCACCCCACATCTTCATTTTATTTACGAAAATGCCATTTATATGTTTTTTGAATTTTTTTTCGAAAATGGCATTTTTACTCTCTCAACCTCATCATCTTCAAGTATTTACA
>CAKOAT010108487.1:0-21514 GCA_932364175.1 Eruca vesicaria subsp. sativa
CATCAGTCACTATCCTCCCTTGTATTTATCCATATGTTGTAGTTATCCTAATCATTATAGGATTAGGATAATCATCCCCTTTATTGTTGTAATCCTTATCTCCTAAGGAATATGCTTATTCTCTTGTATGTATATATATGTATGTGCACGTGATGAATAAGATATACAGAGTTACAACCTTCTTCTTTATTCCATAACAATATTCATTATATTCGATCATCTGAATTCACAGAGACAAAACACAATTTTTTTTTTTTTTTTTTTTTTTTTTTTTTGTAACACTAACAAAACACAATTATTACTGGTTTTTAAGGAGAAAAACACAAACACATTTGGCATTATTCGAAACAACAACAAAAAAGCTTAGATTCCCTCATCCTTCTCGTCCTCGCTAGTGCAGCTACTGTTGCTGCTCCACTCACATTTCAAAGTAGATCTCGGAGAACCACAATACCTTCCCAGCCTCTCAAACCTCTGATACATCACACTTCCTCTCTCTTCTCCTAGAGACTCCAAAGTTGTCTCTCTGCATCCATAATCCTCTAGGTCCACGGAGAGACCAGAGTCGTAGCTCTTCTGTTCCACGCTACAGTGTACCGCCACTGAGAATTGCTTCGGCTCGAAGCAAGTTAGCACCTTAGAAACAAGGTGGCTCAAGTCCATGGTTGTAAAATCGTATCCCACCGCCTCAAAGCTAGCGTAGCTGAATCCGTCTTCAGGGGTCACATGGATAGTAGAGATTGCGTCACCTTCGACGCTGTTCATCGAGTAGCCGCACGGCTCAAACTCAAAGTCGCAGATTTGGGATTGAGGAAGAATCTTCCTGATACCAGAGTTATCAGTCATGGAGCCAGCAGAGCTTGACTCGCTCTTGTAGAACACAGATGCCTTGTCTTTATCTAGACCAGTCATACACATCTCGAGAGTGTAGACATTCTTGTCGCTGTTAGAGTTCTTCGCAGAGGCAGAGTAAACATGCCACTTCTTGGTTTCATCATCATCACCCATCAAGTAGACAACACTGCTCAAACCCATCTCAGCAAAGTGACCATCAAGAACCGAAACCTCTTCAGAGAAGTTACGGTGAGGAAACGGCTGACCTCCAGGACAGAGGAAGCTTCCACGAGTGTACCTCACGGACTTAACGTCAAGAGAAAGCTCACCAGCCAACCTCAAGAGAGGTTCAATAGAGAGGAGGAGCTTGGTAGTCCCGCAAGTCTTGATGACGATCTTGTAAGGGAAGATAAAGAGGCTGGACTCAGAGAGGACATAAGAGTCGAGTTCATCGTTGGAGAGAGATGAAACGATGGTGCACTCAGCTGGTGCAAGGATCTCGTCGATCTGGGATTTGGACAAGGCGCGGAGTCCTTTGCCGTGAGTGTCGAGGAAGAGACTCGGCTCAAAGAAGGAGACTTCGAGACGCTTCTCGTAGCCTTCGAAACCGATTGCAGAGACTGACATTGTGAGAACGAGGGGGATTTGGGAAGCAGAGCTTTTGACTGAAAGTTAATTGAAATTGGAAAAAAACTAGTTTAAACTATGAGGACTGTCTAAACTTAATGGTACTCAGGATGGCCTCTTCGCGCACTGCAACAAAGAACAATAAAAAAGGATTGTTAATTAACATTACAAAGGCTTAATGATAACAGAGATGGAAGTAATGAGAAGAAAGGGGTGTCTTTTCTTACGTTGGAGTAGACAGAAGATTTGAATTTCTTGATGCCACCGTTGGGACGAACGTCTTCAATGCTGTAACCGAGGGGAGCTTCGTAACATAAGGAACTACTTGACGACGACTTTTTATTACCAGCTTTCGATTCCATCATAATCTCATTCACGCTCTTCTGTAACACACCAAGAAGTTTCAAAATTTACGTTAGAGATGATCAAAATCAAGATGATAAAACTAGTAGAACATAATAATCATGATTATGAGACAATATAATCACATAAAAACATTCTGCACATCAAAACTAATCATGATAACAACCTATCATTCAACAATACAATCTCAAGAAGACATTATCAGATTATTTCATTATATAAATCTATGTTTAACTAACAATTGCTTATTAAAGCCTAAAAAAAACCACGATCAAATTAAAAAACGAAGACTTACATGTAGATGAAATATATTGATCTCGATCTGGAGTTTTCAATCTCTTCTTTACGCAAAGATATCAATCAAACGAAACCTGAAACGTAAAACAAACACCAGATTCAATCAAATCGATCGATAAACAAGATAAAACTAGATAGATCTCTCTGATGTTAAACAAAACTAACCTCAACTCAGAAAAAAAAATTACTCGAAACCCTAATTTGATAGCCGCTTATGATTTGGTGATGATGAAAAGAAAAATGAGTTTGTGATGTCTTTTAAGAGTAGGAGAGGGTTCTTTATATAGGATCAAGGTTCAGCTACGTTTGTGAGGCTATTAGGTCTCCGTCAAATGACGTATTTATCCTTCTTGTTGGGCTTTTTTACTAAAAGCCCCCTTTACTCACTTTTTTCTTTTTGCGGAAAGATTGTAGGTGGTGAGATTCGCGTGACGATTCTTGGCCACACGAATTATAAAAGTGCAACAAATCTTTTTGTAATTTGCTATTAATGTCCAACAGATTAATTATTCAGGTTTAGGATTTATAATTTAATATAAGCTTCACAAAATGTCAAAAATATAGGAACGATACACGCCTTGACACGTGTAGTTTCGAGGTACCCACGTTCAGGGTTTCGATATTCGCGACGATTCCTGACCACGAAAAGATCACAGCGATGAATCAGGACTATTCCTGGCCACGAAAAATATATAACAGCGGATAGATCACTTTAATTAATTTGTTAAGTTAAACAAGAATTATTAGATTTAAAGATTAATTAACGTATTAGATCTGAACCACACAAACTTCTGTCAAAGAAAGAACCAATGATATGACGACACTTGTACTAGTGAGGTGACACGTGTCGTGTTTGAGACGACACGTTCAGATTTCGATACTTACAAGAAAAAGACAGGTGCGGAGAACGTGAGCTTGTTTATGTTCTTGTTGGGCCCAGAGAATCTAATTCTGTGCTAGTAAAACTCTCTTTCCATTCCATTGGCAATGACTAAAATAACCCTGACACCTTCGTCGCGTTGGTCAAAAGCGAGGTGGAAAAGTAACAAAGTAACCAATAATACATGCTTTTTCAATCAAACCTCTTAAAACAAATGAAAAATTCACACAGGATTAGAGCACCCCCATTGAAGGTTCATGGGGAGAGTTCACACGGAAATCAAGAAAAAAAAATAATAAAATAACAAAAACCTATGAACCCCTCTCTCCTAAAGTTCACCCCGATGAACCCCTCTCTCCTAAGGTTCAACACGTGGCGGCTCCGGATTGGTCTAGATTTTTTTTTGTTTTTTTTTTAAAAAAAAAATCAAAAAGAAAATAGAAAATTTTTAATAATAAAAAAAAGATTCAATGAACCCCAAGAGGGGGTTCATTGATGTGGATGCTCTTAGTGTGCCAAATTAAAAGTATCCTCGCATATTCACTTTTAAACAAAACTATGTAGTAATCGACCACTTTTGAAATGTTGTCAAAACTATTAAGTAATCGACCACTTTTGAAATGCTGTTTAAAATAACTAGCGTTATTGGTGGAAGTTACTGATATATATCAAGAGTTAGTGGAATGTCTACGTTTAGTAATGTGTGTTGTCGTGTGTTAAACATAAAACTTTTGCATGACATTCATGAATACAAGTATAAAGCTATTATGCACAGTAGACAATGCTGCTTTCCAAATTATAAATTTGAAGTTATAGGTAAATTCGGTTGTAGCATTCAACATTTTCTTTTTCTTTTTGGATCAAAAGCATTCAACATTTCTTTCATAGAGATTCTCTTATTATTTAGCTCGGCTGATTTCAAAACTAATTGAGTATTAGTACCATTTCACTGTATTTTAACACGAATGCAGCATTTTACTGCAACCCTTGATAGCGTTAGTGTACAATGTGCATACATATAGTGTTGTTTCTTACCTGTAAAACTAACAGTACAAATAACAACAATAAACAGAGATAATTTAGGTGATTAATAAGATATTTATGATCTTCAAGGGAGTATTTGATTCAGGACTCAGGAGAATTGCCATGTTACTGCTTCAGAACCAACTCTATCAACCGGTACAAGAACAGGTACGTATTCACTGTCATCATCTGTTATTTTCCATTCCATTTAACTAAGCTGAAAGAAAGACCAAACATTGGTTCTCCAAAATCTCACCATTTACAACAATGTGACCAAGCAGCCTCTGCTACAATCATAAACACAAAATATAAGTAAATACAAACACCGATCAATCAAGACCTGGCTAATATCTCTAATCAAAATTCAGATCATAGTCATTTAATACCTTACAGCTTTGATCTCAGTGCTCATAATTCAGATTAACATAGTATATATATACACACTCATGAATCATGATGATCAGTTGTGAAAATAAAATCATAAACGAAACCCACCAACACTCGGTGTCAGATCAAAAGGGCCGTATCAAAAACATCGACTTCTCGACCAAAATAAGACGATTCAAAGGAGTTTGCCAGCTCTAAAATTAATGGGTTTTACCTAACCAAATTGATATCCAAAGAAAGATAGACCGATGGACTGAATAATAACATACACATTAAAACACCATGTTCTTCCAAAAACCCAAAGTAGATACTGATGATGTTCAAGAACATTGACTTGCTACGGTTCGTTTCATGAGATTTCCCCAACTATCACCAACGCTCCAAACTTGTGATGGCTGCTCGATCCAAGGACCGTTCATGATGTTTAAAATGCTACATGCTTCACTGTATTCCAGATCAGGTAACAGCTTTGGCGTCAATAAAAAGCACCTACGAAGACAAAGACCCAGCACAATTTTTCTCACAACTTTTGCCAGATAAGAGACATCTAAAACATACAAACACAAGTAAACTTACTGTGGTGTGTTTGGTTGGCTCGCAGCTCTAACCAACTGTTGAAACATCTTTCTTTCGTTTACAGGATCCATACCTGCATAACCAATTACATATTTTAGATACCTTGATGATGTTTTTGTGACCGTTTTCTTCACACCTTTTTTTCTTTACCTTGATTAATCTCATCAACAACTCTGAAAGGACAGTTTGTGAGATCTTGAAGAGAGACGAGGTAGAGAATAGTTGAGACAGAACGCTCTCCTCCAGATTGATGATGAGAACTTAGAACCTGAAGCTGCTCAGACTCCCTGAACTTCACTTTAATATGTATCCCATACTGATCAAAATCAGTGTCACGCTCATCCAATGTAACTTCTCCTGCAACAGCCATTTCTTGAAAGTTATGACTAAAACTTTCATTAATCTTACAAACAAGCCGTCTCAACGTTGGAAGCCATTTCTCCTTTAGAGAATCAATCTCTTTCAAGCATCTGGTCAAGTCTCTTTTATCAGCTTCAAGCTTTGTGGAGATAGTTTCTATCTGACTTAAGCGATGCTCATACTCTTGGAGTATGTTTTGGTTCACAAACAGAATCGAATTAGCTTGAGAGATGTTCTCTTGTATAGCTGCTTCAAGCTCTTCTAACGTTGTAGGCATCTCCTTAAACTCCTTCTTAACCTCCGGAGTGATGATTGCAATAGCTTCTGCATCACTCTTGGCTGCTGCTAGCTCCAGTTGCTTTTCTTCAACCTCTTTCTTACAGCACTCAGCTTTGAGTGATGTCTTCTCAAACACTTTCTCGTATTGTTTTAAATTGATTTCAGACTCTCTGATCTTTCTTTCAAGTTCAATACAAGCCATATGCTTCTCCACGTAACTCCACTTGTAAGCAGCAGATTCCACGAGCAGTTTCTTGAGATTCATCGCGTATGCATAGCGGCTAACGTTAGCTCTTGAAGCCTGCTCAACCAGCTTAGCAACTGAACCATCCATGTCCTCTTCTTCCTCCAAGGACTCAAGCTTTCTCTTCCTTTGTTGGTAACGTGATTCCATCTCACGACGTTTCTTCTTCTCCAGATGCGAAACGTTGATAATCTCTTCCCTCTCTTTATGAAGCTTAGCCGCCTCTTCTTCCAAGAGTCTCTGCTCTATTTGAAGACACTTGTGAGTTTCCTCGATTGATGAAACAGAGTCTTCTAACTCCTCTTTTCTTGATCTCAGTTTCTCAAGCTCCCCAACGTCCACTCCACATAACAGAAGACAGGATTGAGATACAGATTCTACACTTGCAGAGGCATGTCCACCATACCTTGAGGAAGACCAACGGTAGTGATTCTCCGGTGTCCAGAAATCAGTAACACCTAGTTTAAAGACTTCTTCAGCTCTCTGATTAGTAATCTTTGATCCAATGTACGAGTCATCAAGACCAAACTGCGAAGTTAAAACCTCCTTAACAGCGTAAGGAGCATCAAACACTTGATCAAGACGAGAATGGATGCCAAGAGAACGCATATGATCAGAAACATGAAAAGGAACCTTATGTTTCTCTTCACCGCTTACAAAGTTGAGAACAGCGACATCAAACCGTTTTAGATTCCTTACCAAGAGGTCTCTGTCCTCTGGATCTTGAGTGACAAAAGACCTCCAGATATAATAAGGAACATGACCTTCTAGATAGCAAGCGTTCTCTCGATTTGGAACGTTAACCTCAACCAAAACAGGACCATACACATCTTTTTTAAACTCGTGACGGTTCTGTTTCACCCATTGGTATGCTTCGTGGATCTTTTCAGCTCCAGAGTGGTGTAACGCATTCAAGAGTTTGTTGTTTGCATTCTCCATGTCCTTTAACTTACCTATGCATTGTCTCAGAGTGTATCTTTTCTGAAACAAGAGCCTCTCGTTGTCTACCTTCTGATTCTTCTTTCTGTTTACGTTGTGATGCAGCTCTGTAACCTGAGACTTTAATTCCTCGAGTTTAGCTACAGGCTGTTCGTATACAGGCAGGTTTTCGAGTTCTTGTTCCGCAGCAGCTAGATCCTGAGTAGCTTTCAGAATCCTTCCTTGGCAATGCTCTTCTTGTTTCTTCAATTCCTCTAACTCTTTGTACGTTGCCACTACACGTGCTTCTGCCTCGTTTTCTTTCTCTAACAACGCAGAACGTTTATTTACATTAGCATCCATTTGATGCTTAACCTTTTTACATTTTGATTCAATCTCTGCTATCTCTTTCTTTAGCTTTTCAACAGGTTCCTTCACTGCGTTCAGATTCTTCCCAGCTTCATCTAACTTCTTCCCAGCTTCCTTCATTGTCTTCTTAGCATCCAAGTACTCACGCTTTTTCACATCATACTTAACCCATGGCAACTTCTTCTTCATGGACTCAACTTTCTTAAGAAACAACTCTCTCTGCTTAACACGCTCCACATCTTTCTCTTGCTCATCAACAAGTTCCTTAAGCTGACTCAACGTCTCTCCATTCTTCTCCACAGCTCTCTCAAGCTGCTTCAGCTCACGACTCTTCTCAACAAGCTCCCGGTGATGAAACAACAGCTGAACATCACCACCACCACCAACACCACCAACAACTTTCTCAGTCTCTTCAAGAAGCTGCACAGGAGTCAACTTAGCAAACTCGCAAACCCTATCTTGCGGCAAGAACTGCGTGAGATTATTCACTTGAATGTTAAACCTCTGTATCACCTCAACAACGTCTCTCTTACTAACAAAGCTCCCATTAAACATCCACTCAGATTTATTACTTGTATCAATCTTACGCATAATCTTGAGCTTCTCTTCACTAGTTTTCCCTCTGAGAGTGATCTTGACGTAACCAGAATCTTCTCCACGCTTAACATAGGCGCCAACGTTAGTTGCTCTCCCGAGAAGCTGAGGCTCACCACCGAGACAAAGCGCAATGGCGCAGACGAGAGAGCTTTTGCCTGATCCGTTGGGTCCAATGACAAGGTTTAACCGAGAACCAGGTTTGCATATGAGGTGAGTGAATGTCATGAAGTTGTGAAGCTCGATTTCGATGATGTTCCCTGGGAGAAAGTCATCTTTGCCCCTGGAGATTTTGGGGCGCTTAGCACTACGATGTTCAGACATGGTGGTGGTTGAGAAGTTAGTGTCTTAAACGGTTGTTAACCTGAGAAAAGTTATAAATTAGGGAAAATGTAAAAAGTTTAACCCTAAACCCTAAACTGAAGAAGAAAATCATCAGTCTCACACTATCTCTTTTTGTCTCATGCATTAGCTAAAACAAATAAACAGAATAAAAGCGAAATGAACTTACGGAAGAAGACAAAGATGGAAGATCATAGGCGGCGCTGAGAAACAATCTCACAGACAATTTAATTCGCAACATAATGGAGAGGAAAAAAACTGACCTGAACAAGTGAAACCAAGGGGAAAGAGAGTGATTTCTCGAGACCGAGAAAACCCTAGACACTCTCGCGACGATACAGTTTCATTTCGAGAGCTTAAAATGTGAAAACCCGGGAAAATAAAGGGATTCAGACATTATAAAAAGGGGTATTTCAGATTATATAAGGATATTTCAGATTTTTAAAAATAAATTGACCACTCACGGACCGTCACGTGTGCAGTGGAACCCATGAATAGTGTAAGGATCAATCCTTATATAAAATCCTTAACTATTTATGGGACCCAGTGATTATAAAATTAATATTTTTCTAAGGATTCCTCCTAAGGACTCCCTATTGCACATGGTCTAATCCAGGTTAATTATACACGAATATGGTTCAAACCGGTTTTAAAATAAATCCGGTTAATCAACTCAAAGGATATAATTTTTGGGCTTTTTACCATTAACCAATGATGGATTATAGTCCAATGGGTTCAAACCGGCCTTTCGATCCTTCGTCTTTTGTCTTCATACTGTTTCCTTGAAACATACCTTATCGTCTTCTCAAACTTCCTCTCTGTATCTCATGACCTTCAGCCTTTTTCTCCATTGGACTCAAGCATATCTGTGTTGGGATGGTCAGGTAGTTCCCTTCTTGCATCTTTGGGCGATCGTGGGCGTGTTACTGTTGCGTCACTCGTTGTTGACTCTGGTACAAGACTTACCATATATATGACTTGATGGCTTTTCACAAAACTCTACTTTTGTGGTGTTCAAGCTTCCACGTAGACCAGACACTGTCTCCGTGCAAAAATACACTAACAAAGATGTTGATATTCTTACCAAAAATACAGTTGTCTTTTGTAATCATCTAATGATCCTACTTATTATTATAAGACCATAACAAAATAATCTTTTTATAAACTAAATCATCGTCATTTGCATTTGGCAGCAACATTAAACAATAACAGAAGGAACAGATGATCGCAACAACGTTTTGAACCTTATCTAAAGAATGGTGATCCAGTGACTTGGCATCTCCATTGTTTACAAAAACCTTATTGTTCATCAACTTTTCGGCCTTTAAAAAAGGTCTTTTACATAATGCAAACAAAGAGTCTTTCAAGTAGATTAATGTTTTTTTTTTTTTACCTTCTGGTTAAAGTAATAGCGACTATAGCCAAAATGAATCCACTTGGCTGCTGAAACAACTCATATATGTTTGTGTGTCCGACTCTTAATTATACTTAGCTTGTTTGTCACACTGTTGGAAAGTAATAACGAATACAAATATTAGATTTAAAGCTATCATGTGGCACCTACAAAGCAATCAAATCAACAAAGATCAAAAAAACATATCACTGAAAGAAAAGAAGATGCTATTTAAGTATGCTTTAAATATCATATTATCGTAAGTTGCCGACAAAAACGTCCAAATTAAAGAATAGTCATCACCATTGTGAATTTAATCTATATTTGCTTGATTACTTTAATTTTGTTCTACAAGTTATTTTGCAATAATCATAACTCATAATTTAGATGTGACACCTACTCGTTTTTTTCTACGAAAAAAATGTTCATGATTAAATAATTCACAACATATAAACAAACTGGCCACAAGTCTGAGATAATCTTGATTTGTTTTCATCCTCAGAATCTATCCTCTTTCTCTCCCTAGCTTCCCTACAATGGAGCTTGTTCATTCTGCTAAAACTCCAAGCAAACAAAAGCTACTAATTGTAGTAACCATCTCCATATCTCTCTTCACCATCATCCCTCTTCTATACCCTTTTGTTGAAGACCCTAACTTCTTCCTCAAGCAACAACATCCAAGCCAAACTAGCATCGTCAAGCTCCAAGACAGTGTTGAAACAACACGCGGACGCTGCGACATATTCTCAGGAGAGTGGGTTCCTAACCCTGAGGCACCTTACTACACGAACACCACGTGCTGGGCGATACACGAACACCAAAACTGCATGAGGTTTGGAAGACCCGACACAGATTTCATCAAGTGGAAATGGAAACCGCACGGGTGTGAAGATGACTTGCCGGTTTTTGACCCGCTTCGGTTTCTTGAGACCGTGAGAGGTAAAACCATGGCGTTTGTTGGTGACTCTGTTAGCAGAAACCACATGCAGTCTTTGATCTGCCTTCTCTCTCAGGTAACACAATAATCTCACATTGTTTTCTAACTGTTCTATTTCTTTTTAGTGAATAGTAACTTCATAACCCTCGACAGAAATTTATTTGTTTGTAAATATTGCTTAATTTAGTATTTACCTATCCTTTTCCTTTTTAACATAATTTTGAATTTAGTTATATATTAGTTTGCTCTCTGTTAAAATAAATGATCTCACTTAAATAATTAATGACGTAAACTGATCGTAGTCTAGCTTATTTTGTCACTAAACCCTTTTTAGACTTGTTTTAAATTCAACGTCCAAAAGTATTTAAATCAGTAAATCATATTTTAGTACTCATTGCAGCAAATAAAGTCATATAACCATTCTTGACGTCGAAGTAACATCCTAATCGATAATCTCTGATCATTAGATCATATGTATAATTTAATTATTAGTCGAAGTTACACCTTTTGATAAAGTTGTATAAATGAAGTGAGATGTAAATCATTACTGTGAACATACACCATTATATAAAGAAGTGTTTGCATATACCGATATACATACATTTACATGTATATGTTATTTACCTAAACAACTCAATTATTATATATATAAATTAAGGATTGGTAAGTGAATAAAGGTGATTTTGGTTCACCTGTGCCACAATTATTGAAGTATTGTTTTCCTACACACGAAAAGGTAATAATGAAACATCAAAGATGTTTTAATTAAATAGTATACTTTTTCTTTGCACAAAATTAGTTTACTTGTGTGTAAAGATTCTCCAGAAAAGGTAGAACTGACATTGACATTTGCTCAAATTGCATAAACATTATTAAACAGTGAAGTATGGTCCAGCCTTTTTATTATAATTCGATTTGTTTTCTTGTGCATTGGACTATAGAAATTCGAATCTTTAACTTATTGGTTTCGTTCTTAGTTTCTCAAGACTAAACTAGAAAATTAACATATTTCAGGTTGAATATCCTGTGGATGCTTCAGTTAACACAAGCGATTACTTCAAAAGATGGACATACGAGTCATACAATTTCACCATCGCTCCGTTTTGGTCAACACACTTGGTAAAGTCCACAGAACCCGAACCGGGCAAGACAGAGCATAGTGTCTTTGATCTATACCTTGATGAAGCAGACGAGCGTTGGACAGCAGAGATAGGAGACTTTGACTACGTGATCATCTCCTCAGGCCATTGGCATTACCGTCCATCGGTTTACTACGAGAACCAAACCATCATTGGTTGTCATTATTGCCAATTACCAAACATAACCGATTTTTCCATGTTTTACGGCTACAGAAAAGCGTTTAGAACAGCGTTTAAAGCAATCTTGGACTCGGATAAATTCGAGGGTGTAATGTATTTACGAACATTCGCACCATCGCATTTTGAAGGTGGGTTATGGAACGAAGGAGGGAACTGTTTGAGGAAAGGACCTTATCAGAGGAACGAGGCTCAAGACGATGTGACGATGAAGCTACATAGGATTCAGGTGGAAGAGTTTGAGAGAGCAAAAGAAGAAGCCAAGAGGAAAGGAAAGAGGTTTAGACTACTAGATACGACTCAAGCTATGTGGCTTAGACCTGATGGTCACCCGAGCCGATACGGACATCTTCCTGAGGCTAATGTTTCGTTGTACAATGACTGTGTCCACTGGTGCTTGCCTGGTCCGATAGATAATCTCAATGACTTCTTATTGGCTATGATTAAGAGAGAAGAAGACAAAGGACAACTGGCTCAAGTTCGGAAAATGATGTCCTAGTGACCAATCCCAAAACTCTTCCTGTTCTGTTTTTTTTCTTAATTCGATTTAATGATTATTCAAATGTTGTCCATGATTATTTGATCACCACGAGTTCAATATTAGCCACCATAATTATATATGTATAAAATTATATACTCCACCGTGTCCTTAAATAAGACTAGATTCATAATATTATATGTTTTTTTAATTTATATCTCTTTAATTTTCTTCTTATTAAAAATAAACATGTCAATTTTATTATACTCATAGCTATATTAAATAAAGTATTAACTCTAGTCTCGTATTAGTATAATGTTCTGATTTTTGAAAATTTATTATAATAAATTTTTACATTTATTAATATTTTTCTAAAATGACTTACCATATAATTTTATGTTCTAAATATAAATGATACTTAAATCATCTTTGAAAGTGATAACTCAACTATAGTATCAATATTTTTTTTTAAAAAATGATTTTTTTTTTAAATTGTACATTCGACTGTTTTGTATTCATTAGAAATATTTTAAAAATACATATATAGTGAATGAGTATAAAATTTTTTATTAGGTGTAGGTTAATTAGTTATATGTCATGTATGATTTATTTATCCATTATTGATAAAAATACTTTAAAATTGTTTATATACTTATTTCTGTAATATAATATATATTTATATGCATATTATATTTTTATAATAGAATTTGTGATATTTAATTGTTTCTATAAACAAATTCTATATGTATTTAAAGTGATTAATTATTTGTTTGGTAATATATATTAGATTATGTGATTCTATGATTAGTTTCCTAAAAAACTATAATGAAATAAATAAAAATTCAAATACCAACAACCAATCAAAGTAAAAGAATTAATTCTGCATTGCATCTATAGAAGATGTCTAGGCAAAATTCATTACTGTGTCTTCTCATTTAATATATAGGAAGGTTTTCTAAATTTTTTTCTTGTTCTACCAAATAAATTTCCTATATTTTAAGCAGTTTTTATATATTTTTTTCTAAAATATTAATTGAGAATATATAGGAGGATTTTCTAAATTTTTTTTCTTGTTCTACAAAATAATTTTCCTATATTTTAAGCAGTTTTTATATATTTTTTTCTAAAATATTAATTGAGAATATTTGAAGTGATTAATTAAAATGTATCATAAAAGTAATTAACAAATTTAATTGTGAACATTCATTGTATTTTTCATATTACGCGTGAATCTAGAAGAAGACAAAAAGGATAAAGACTGGAGTCGAAAATGATGTCCTAATGACCAAAACCACTAGTCTTCCTGCTCTGTTTTTTAGTCGAATTTAGTGACTTAGCCAAGAAATTTCCTCATTGTTTGATCACCAAGAGCTCACCATTACCAACCATAATTGTATATAGACATATTTAGATGATAAGAGTATAAGACCAGGCACCCTAGTCTTGTAGCAGACGATGGAGCTTCCTTTGTTTGCAGTGCTTCAAAGAACACCACGAGTTATACTTACATTATCACTTATTCTATTCTCCCTAACAATTGTCCCTGCTTTATATTCTCTCCTAGCAAACCCAATCTTAACTCTATCAGTCTCATCCTCCGAGACTAATGGTCCCCCTCCATCGGATGATATGCATCTCAGTCATCTGAATTCATCCCCAGTCGCTACGTCAACATCAAGGACGCAGATCAGAGATGAGAATGAGCAGAGGTGTGATCTTTTCAAAGGGGAATGGATACCAAACGAAGAAGCTCCATACTATAACAACACGACTTGCTGGGCGATACAGGAGCACCAGAACTGCATGAAGTTTGGGAGACCAGACACCGGGTTCCTGAGATGGAGGTGGAAGCCTGACGACTGCGACCTCCCCATCTTTGATCCTCGAGAGTTCTTAGAAATGGTTAGAGGCAAATCCATGGGGTTTGTTGGTGATTCCATTAGCAGAAACCAAGCTCAGTCTCTCATATGCCTTCTCTCTAGGGTAAAAAAATCTAATCTAGTTTTCAATGATCACCAGCTAACCAACATCTCTCAACGTGTTGACCCTTTTCATTTCCTTGTAGGTGGAATATCCTGAAGACATTTCCTCTTCACCAGATAAAGCTTTCAAAGTATGGAACTACACATCCTATAACTTCACTCTACACGCCATGTGGTCACCATTTCTAGTGAAAACTACTAAAGCTGACCCTACAGACCCGGACTGTAACCTCTTCAGCCTATACTTGGACGAGTATGACACCACGTGGACGAGCCAGATCAACCAGCTTGACTACCTGGTTATATCATCAGGCCACTGGTTTTACCGGCCTGTTATTTTCTACGAAAATGAAACTATCTCCGGATGCCAATACTGTGCGTTACCAAACACAACTCAGCTGCCTCTTTACTATGGATACAGGAAGGCTTTAAGAACATCTCTAAGAGCTATACTCGAAAATTTCAAGGGTTTGGCAATATTGAGGAGTTTTTCTCCTCAACATTTTGAAGGTGGACCTTGGGACAAAGGTGGGGACTGTGTAAGGACACGACCTTATAGAAGAAACGAGACGATACCAGAAGGTGCAGATCTCAAGATTCACGACATTCAACTAGAGGAATTTAGAGCTGCAGAAGAAGAGATGAAGAAGAAGGGTTTGAAACTGAGGTTGATGGACACGACACAAGCAATGCTACTTCGACCAGATGGGCATCCTGGGAGATATGGCCATTTGCAGACTGCAGAGTTGAGTTTAAGAAATGATTGTATTCATTGGTGCCTCCCGGGACCAATTGATTCTTGGAATGATATTTTGCTGCAAATGATGAAGACAGAAAAGTAAAAACCATCCCTCAAGAATGAGTAGATGAGTCCAATATCTAAAATACACAAAAGAACTTGATTGCTATGTATATTCATATGCAAAGACGGAAAAAACATTTGCGAACAATTATCATTATGCCTATAAATTTTATATGCAAACTAAAAGCGCGTACATAATATCTCAAAAGGAAATCTTGATGAAAACCAGGACGTGCAGAGCCAAAATGTAGACGACAAAAGCTGACCTGAGATACATAAGCCTTGTTTGGCTCTCATTTCTTGAGGCAGTTGAATATGGAAGGTAGGAATGAGCATCAACTTCATGGTCTGATCCAAATCCTCTTTCTGAATTTGTTCTTTTGAATCTGTTCCTTGCAGCGTTACCCTCAACGTTAAAGCTCTCATATCTTCTACACAAACTGTTCAGTCTCTCTAACTCCATCTCGTTTGAACGAATCTCACCAACAATCCCCTCTGCTTGTGCCTGATAGGCATATCAAAGGTTTCTGTTAAGAAACAGTCTAAAGGGAAAAAAATGAAGATTGATAGATATAGCTTGAGATAGACCTGCTTTGCAGCTAATTGCTCGATTAGAGTATGAAGTTGTTTATCCAGTGTCTTCTCTCTCTGAGCTGTGAAAGCAAAACCTTCCCAGTCAGATAAAGTGAAACTTCCCAGGCTATCAACCTTTCCATCAGACCCACAAACAGATCTCTATTGGGTTCTTACTGAAAATAAGTAATCTAACATTGTTCTGAATGGTGATAAACTAGTAACCTAAACAACAAATCAGATTGAAGTTTCTCGTGTGAGAGGATGAACAAAGTTGATGAAAAGAAGTACCTGGAGAAGGCAGCTTGAGTGCTCTTTCCTGTATAACAGCCCAACTCCTCCCTAACTCCTGAACCTTATCTTCCATTGAACTCTACAGAATAAAAAAAAATTACACCACATCCAGATATATAGGATTAGAAAGTTGAATACCTCACTGAAGATAAAAAATGAAAACTAACCAAATCGTTCTTTTTGCTCTCCAACTTCTGTAGCATCACAGACTTCATGCCCTCTGCATCAGCTCCATCTCTACCATCCCCATCAGGCTGAATAACAGACTCACCAGATCCTTTGGAATGCCTTTCATCTAGAGAAGCTTCTTGCTCAGTTTTCAAGCTTTCCTCAACATCTTCAAGCTCCTGCAAACCATATATATATTAAGAACCAACTTTCACATCAAAACAAGATCACACTATCTACACTTGTAACTCACCTTCAACTTTCTAAGAAGAGAATCACCTTCGTCTCTCTTCTCTTCTATCTTTATCTCACAGATTGATATCGCATTCTCATACGCACTATTCTCTTCCACCAACGTCTGCTCTCTCATTTGCGCCTAATTGCAAAAAATCAAGATCCAGCTTCACCATTTATTCAAAAATTAGATACTCAATAACTCTCATATCGATCCTAATTCTATCGAATCAAAGAGAAAGTTACCTGTTCACGAGTAGCGGAGTGCGAATCAAGCTGAAGAGTGAGAGCTGCATTGGAGGCTAAGGAGTGAGCATGAAGGTGAGGGAGACGCTGGGAGATATCAGGTGGAGGTAATCTGAGCCGTAGATCTTGGATCGAACGGCTGAGCGTTGTCGCTTTTCGGCCGAGCTCATCGACGTATCTCTGCTGCTCCTCTGTGAACACTAATGGGATCCGATCCTTCTCGTCGCTTCCGTCTTTTCCGTTTTTCCCGACGACGTCGGCGGCCCAAGCTAGAAGTCCCGCCATAACTCCCTCTTCTTCTCCGTGTGTCTTTGGTCTAACACAGAGAGGACTCACAAGGCGATCGCAGAGCTAACCGAAGCGGTTGGTGTTTAAACCGGTTTGGTTTAATTTGTGATATCTCATTGGTTCGGTTTGGATTAAATTGGGACTGAATAAAAGAGAACGCGAAAATGGGCCTTCAAAAGGCCTTTGAAAACTTTGATAATTTAAACGAAGACTAATGAATATTCATAAACTACCTTATTAGAAATTTGTTAAATAGTTCATTTTTACTTCTTAAATTGATAAACTAAAATTATAGACTTAGGTTGTCAAAAAAAAAAACAAAATATATAGACTTAAATTGTCAATTAAGGAATGTGATGATTTATTATGAAAATGTATCATTTTAGGGATATATAGATATGCATTGACGGCAACATTTCTTATCATACAAATAAACCACTAAATCATCCCTTTATCCTTCTCCTGTTGGTGCAATAGTAGCCTACAAAAATAATATGCATTACCGCGTGTTTGTAAAATGCCTTGCTTGCAATCAACCCTCTTCCTCATTCTTAAGCAAAACATCAAATCAGAAAATCTCAAAACAGTTGCCAAACTATCCACCAAACTAGGAATTTTGTTAAATAACCAATCCAAACATTGTAATATTCGATCACATATACGATTTCTTTTACAAAACAGAAATACTTTTCTACAAAATATTGTAATCAAGATCACATTTGTAATGTTTTTGTTTTGGTTCATCTGGGCATAACATCAATATCTTGTCTAGGTTTAGCATCTAGCAAGTCTCTCCTGCACGTTCCCAACACCTTAGCTTGTAAACCATCTTTTTATTTGTCATATAAGCCAACTCATCTTATAAACTTACAAAATATCCTTTTTTTAATTTTCTTTCTAACCAAACAAACCCCACGAGTCACGACCGTGTCGACCGTGTCACAATTAACTCAATTTCCAAATCCGTATTTATCGCTTTCTCCTCTTGACTAAGCAAAAATGTTGAAGAAAGTAAGGCGAAAGGTCAAAGCCTTTGTCACCAAACCCTTTAAAAAGCCTAATAAGAGCAGACCTCCAAGACCTCCATCACCACCACCTACTCCTCCTCTTTCTCAACCACCATCTCCGCCGACTCCAACGATGTCTTCCTCCCGACAAAAGAACGCTCCGTTTCTCTTCCCGAGATCCGAATCATCCGTCTTACCCGACCCATCTCGCTTCTTCAGCCACGATCTCCTCTCAACTCCTCTCCCAACAAACTCCTTCTTCCAAAACTTCACCCTCAAAAACGGCGACCAAGCTGAGTACTTCCACCCTTACATCATCAAACCATCCCCTTCCTCATCTCTCTCCATCTCATACCCAACTCTCTCCCACAACTCCGCCTTCATCTTCGAGCCTTTCAACGCCGACATCACCATAACCGGGTCAGATGGATCCGATCCTCATTCAAGAAAAACTCATCTCATCTCTTCCTTCAGCGATCTCGGCGTCACTCTAGACTTCCCTTCCTCTAATCTCAGATTCTTCCTCGTCAGAGGAAGCCCTTTCATCACCTGTTCGGTCTCTAACTCCACGGTCACAATCTCAACGATCCACGCGGTTCTGTCCTTTTCCGGTAACACCTCATCAACCAAATACACAGTAAAACTCAACAACAACCAAACCTGGCTAATCTACGCCTCTTCACCGGTTCACTTAAATCAAACCGGAGTCTCTTCAATCACCTGCGGTGATGGATTCTCCGGTATTCTCCGGTTCGCTGTTCTACCTGATCCAATCCCCGATTTTGAATCAATCCTCGACCGGTTTAGCTGCTGCTACCCAATCTCCGGCGACGCTGATCTCACGAAGCCGTTCACTTTGGAGTATAACTGGGAGAAGCGAGGCTACGGAGACCTCTTAATGCTCGCGCACCCTCTCCACCTCAAGCTCTTATCAACCAACGACTGCTCAATCTCCCTCCTAGAAAACTTCCGTTACCGTAGCATCGACGGAGATCTCGTCGGCATCGTCGGAGACTCATGGGTTCTACGACCAGACCCCGTTTCAGTCACGTGGCATTCCATCAAAGGAGTTAAAGAAGTTCACCACGAAGAGATCATCTCCTCTCTCGTCAAAGACGTCAACGCGTTAGACTCCTCCGCTCCTGTCACGAACTCTTCTTACTTCTACGCGAAGCTAATCGCGCGAGCCGCGAGGTTAGCTTTAATAGCTGAAGAAGTCTGCTACCTCGACGTGATTCCAGCCATTAAGAAGTATCTAAGGGACATGATCGAGCCGTGGCTTGACGGGAGTTTCGAACCAAACGGGTTCCTCTACGACTCTAAATGGGGAGGCGTGATCACCAAGCAAGGGTCGAGAGACTCAGGAGCTGATTTCGGGTTCGGGATTTACAACGACCATCATTACCATCTAGGCTACTTCCTCTACGCGATCGCCGTGTTGGTAAAGATCGATCCTTTGTGGGGGAAGAGGTTTAGGCCTCAGGCGTATGCTCTGATGGCGGATTTCATGACGTTGGGGAAGAAGAAGAAGGAGAAGAAAGGAGGGAGCTTTAGGTCGGATTCGGTTTACCCGCGTTTGAGGTGTTTTGATTTGTTCAAGCTTCATTCTTGGGCGGGTGGGTTGACGGAGTTTGCTGACGGGAGGAATCAGGAGAGTACGAGTGAGGCTGTGAATGGTTATTACTCGGCTGCGTTGTTGGGGTTGGCTTATGGTGATACGCATCTTGTGGCGGCTGCTTCTACGGTTTTGACGTTGGAGATTCACGCCGCGAAGATGTGGTGGCAGGTAACTGTTTTTTTTTAATCTGAATAAAAATTGAATTGAACCGGATAAGTTGATTTGAACCGCGCGAAACCGAGAATGTTTAATCTGATAACCAAATTGGGTAGTAGTTCCTTCGGTTTTATGATCAGTTAACTAACCAAATGATTCATATTCGGTTCAGTTTGGTCAATCAACTGATATAAATCTAAGTTAATTGGTTTCCTTGGGTTATCTTTGGTACGGTTGGGTTTAGTAAAATGTAATTTTCGTTTGGATGTATTACCAAATTCAAACCAAAATACAAACCAGTCCGGTTAATGCTACATTCGGTTTGATTTTTTGGTTCTGGTTTGGATTGATATTGTAGACTTATGGTTTAATTGATAGAAATCCAAATGAAAATGGTTAGTTTGGTTTATTTTCGGTTCGATGTGGTTTAAGTTAGACTTAAGTATCTTCTTGGTGGTGGCAGGTGAAAGAATATGGTTTGATATGGTTATCTTCGGTTTTATGATCAGTTTTTGAACTTACCTAATGGAATAAATTGAATCCTATCCGGTTCAGTGTTGTGTTGGTTCAGATATAAATCTGAACTAATATGGTTTAATTTTGGTTATATTTGGTTCGATGTGGTTTATCTTCTTGGTTTAATTGGTTATCTTTGGTTTGATTTGATGGCAGGTGAAAGAAGGCGACACTATATACCCGGCAGACTTCACGGCGGAGAATCGTGTGGTGGGAGTATTATGGTCAACGAAGAGAGACAGTGGCTTATGGTTCGCGCCAAAGGAGTGGAAAGAGTGCCGGCTTGGGATACAGTTATTACCGTTGCTTCCAGTGTCGGAGATTCTGTTCTCAGATGTGAAGTTCGTGAAGCAGCTCGTGAACTGGACTATGCCGGCGTTGGGGAGAGAGGGTGTCGGAGAAGGGTGGAAAGGTTTTGTGTATGCGTTGGAAAGTATTTACGATAAAGAGGGAGCGATGGAGAAGGTTAGAGGGTTGAATGGGCATGATGATGGGAACTCTCTGAGTAATCTGTTGTGGTGGATTCACAGTAGAAGTGGTGATGATGATGATGAGGATGATGAAGATGGGTACGGTGGCCATGGCGGTGGCGGGAAGTATTGTTCATTCGGGCATTATTGTAATTAACTTTAAAGTTGTTGGGTTTTTGGTTTGTTAAAATAAAACAATGTTTGATATGTTGGGCTTAAGATTCTGAATCAATCTATATAACTTATGTTGGGTTTCAAAATCTTGAACATTATGGATCCACCAATTTTATTTGACCCCATGTCAATATGATTACTTTCCCAAATTTGAAAAGTTAGGGGTGGTGGGCACTTGGGGTTATTTTATGGTTTCGGTTTGGTTTATTTAGTTCTAAATATTTTTCAATTAAAATAAACTATAATTAGTTTGGTTTGGATCGATTTTAGTTCTACTTGTTCAGTTTTGGTTTTATTTGTATTCGATTTGGTTTGTGTTTTGAGTCAATTTAGTTGAGATTTTTTTTAGTTTAGTTCTTTAAGAGAAATTATATTTTAAAACATAAAGGCATAATCATAAAGTTCATGTTAGTGATTAAGAAAAAATAAATTATATAAATGAAATCCAATATAAAACTAAAACAAAAACTTCAAAAACACAAAAAATTATTAGAACAAAATCAAATCAATGTTAATTAAAATAAATAGATTTTTTTTTAAAACATTGCTAATACTACTCTAAAAATAAACTATATAAATTAAATCTAATATAAAACTGAAAAAAAAATGTTAATAACCATAAAAAAATGATAAGAACACAATCAAACCAAAATTAACTAAAATAAATAGAAAATTTAAAAATTCAACATTGTTAATAAAGTTAATAGTAACTTTAATTCTAAGATTTCAGTATATTATATACTAGGTGATTTTCGCGTGCTCATGCACG
>CAKOAT010108487.1:21614-65282 GCA_932364175.1 Eruca vesicaria subsp. sativa
TTTTTGGATCAATAGTCGGTATGGTTATCAATTTGGTATATTGGATAAAATCTATTTTTAGAATTCAGTTATAATATTTTTATTCTAAATATAATAAAACTTTGATTAATTTTCTTATTTTCATTTCGGTTGGTTATTTTCTTAGATATGTAAATATATTATAGTTAAATTATGTATAACTTAAGATATATTGTACTTACAATGAAATAAATAATAAACTGAAGTGTTTGATTCAAAATTACATACATGAATATAATGATAATATTTTGAAGTCTCATGCATATATATAAATTCTACAAAAAAAATAAATTGTAACTGGTAATTTTTGATGTTTCAAAAAAAAAAAACTGGTAATTTTTGAATATTCATGAACATATATATTTTTATTATTTTGAATATATATTTTATGTTATTTAAAAATATATAGTAATGGGGGTATTACTATTTTGTGAACTTTCCCTTTTAATAAAGTCATAAGATATACATATATTTTCGTTTTTAAATTTGTTTTACAATTTTAGAAATATTTCCTTTTTATTATATATATTTATTGAAAAAAAAGTAAAAAGGAAACTAAATAAAAAATTAATAATAATCTTAAAATCTAACAATTCATTAAGGGTATCTATGTAATCAACCATCGCAAGAGTTAATGTGAGCGCGACACGTAGGAAACTGACTTCTCAAATAATATTATAGAGATTGTTAGTATGTTTAATTCAAATAACAACAAAAACACATTGTACATATTGGTTTCTCGGTTCGGTTTGGATCAATTTTGATTCAGTTGGTTAGTGTTAGGAAAATATTAAACCAAATTATTTGATAATAGATTTTGGTTCATTTTGGATCGGTTTTGAGTTAGGGTTTTTTTACCCACCCCTGTGAAATTTAATACAGCTAAGATTTGATAAGATCAATTTAATATCATAATTCTAAAAAGGTGATAGGGATGAGATGTGACAACACACATCCATTTTGTTCAAAGAATAATGATGGTGATCATATGCAAATTGGATTTGTATAAACGTTACATACAAAAATAGTGATGTTGATACTCTTATTCAGTTATACACGTTTGGACCCACCATTTGCAGCAGCTTGTGGTTCATGTTCTTCTTATCTTAGGCTCTAAGCGACTTGTCAAGTTCCAATAGGCTCCTCGGATCTCCACGGTTTGCCACATCCGCTTGACCGACTTGATGTGCAAGCAAACAAAATTAGGACATGCCATGTTTATCTCCTACAACATCACTGAAAAAAGACATCATACTAAGATAACAACAAATTATCAAGAAACATCCCTAAACATTTTTCGCATAAAGAATGTTGCAGCTAGAATCACCTATTTGGACAGTATCATTGTCTAGCTCATGAGAAAAATCATGGACAGTTTAAAAATGAAAAAAAAAATAATCAAGAATCAAGATAAAACAAACAAAGGGTTATGGATTGATCAGCCAGAGCCAAAGTTCTAGCCTTACCAAAAATAGTAGCATACAGTATATAAATAGTTAAAAGTTGCAGCTGTCCATCACGGGCCATAACCTAGGCAACATGTTTTGATGGGTCCTACAGAGAGAGTAGTAAACTCTTGGTGTAGCTTTCTTCTCCAGTGTTGATAAGATACAAGAAGAAGACTAGTATGATGATTCCAAAAGCCAATGTCAACATCTGTGGACTGGACCCCTATACACAAACCCTACACAGAAACTCAGCCAGCCACAAGATAATCACACAACTTTTCAAGACCACTAACTTCTCTCCAAGTGTCAGCCCCTCCAAGATTCTATCCTTCCTTTTGCCTTCTTAGTTCCCTTGCCTTCATTTACAATCTTCCCTCACCAAACAAACTAGTAGCCCATTAAACATGTTGAAACAAGAGAGTAACTGGTCACAAACCTGTGACACATGCCGTTCAGCTGCCTGCACTGTCTACTGCCGAGCTGATTCTGCCTACTTATGCACAAACTGTGACGCTCAAGTCCATGCAGCCAATCGTCTTGCTTCCCGCCACGAACGTGTTAGAGTCTGTGAGTCATGTGAGCGAGCACCGGCTGCCTTTTTCTGCAAGGCAGATGCTGCTTCCTTATGCACAGCTTGTGATTCACAGATTCATTCCGCAAACCCACTTGCTAGACGCCACCAACGTGTTCCAATTCTCCCAATCTCTGGCAGTTCAATGGTAACTAACCATTCAAGTGAGACAACAGAGCCAGAGAACATAGTCTTGGTGGGTCAAGAAGAGGAAGATGAAGCAGAGGCGGCTTCTTGGTTGTTGCCTAGCTCAGTGAAAAACTGTAGTGACAACAACAACATCAACAACAGTCAGGACAATAGGTTCTCGGTTGGTGAAGAGTATCTAGACCTTGTGGATTACAATTCGAGTATGGATAAGCGAACCAATCAGTATCAACAAGACTACAACGTACCACAGAGGAGCTACGTGGCAGATGGGGTTGTTCCACTTCAAGTTGAAGTATCAAAACTTCACATGCACCACGAGGAACACAACTTTCAGTTTGGTTTCACAAATGTCTCCTCAGAAGCTTATGGAAGCTCCATTGGCTCCCCAAGTCTTATGGTGAGTCTTGTGCCAGAGTCGACATTGAGTGACACAACAGTATCACACCCACGATCTCCCAAAGTGGTGAGAGAGGAGCTACCTGAGGGGGCTCCAGTTCAGATGCTGAGTCCAATGGAGAGAAAGGCTAGGGTGATGAGATACAGAGAGAAGAAGAAGACAAGGAAGTTTGAGAAGAGGATTAGGTATGCTTCAAGGAAAGAGTATGCAGAGAAAAGACCAAGGATCAAAGGCCGTTTTGCAAAGAAGAATGAAGTTGATGCAGCAGACCAAGGTTTCTCCACAATGGCAGTGTTTGACACAGGATATGGAATTGTTCCTTCATTCTGATAATACATCCTATGGCATGAACTATAGATTGGTTGCTTGTAAATTCATTACTGGTTTGAATTCCTTAGAAATTATCACTACTGTAATGCTATATAGGTCTCTATTTTTTTGTCTAACTAGTACGAATTAATTAGATATATATTTATATTTTGCTCTTGTAGTTAAATCAAATTAGCACACATAGTTACCATCCTTTAGTCTTTACTTCAAACCAATGCTATAAAGAGATGTGCGTTACTTTAGCTAGATGAACCAAGAACAGTTAGCAAGTAGCGATTCCTTTCTTGGTGACACTTTCCACATCAACTTGATAAACAGAAGATAAATGATTTCACTTGTGCCTCCTTGAGATCGATCCAAGTGTTATAGATCGGTCGATCTGGCTTGACACAGATTGGTCGATCCAGGAGCTTTTGGATCGGTCGACTGTGTCAAATCCGAGAAATATGGAAAGTTTCATTAAACGTTTTCTATATATATCTTTGGGGTTTTATATATTCTGTAACATGAATTGTATTCTAAAAAACTAATCTCCACTAATAAAGTATTCTTTTTGCTCGTGGATTAAACCATGTTAAATCTTTGTGTCTTTCTTCAATGTTTATCAATTTGTTAATTTGTTGATTTTACAAAATTTGTTAATTTGTTGATTTTACAAAAAAAGCAGATGAGTATATAGTTAACTGTTAGACATATAAAACTTGGAAAATTCAGTTAAAAGAGACATCATAACATCACACATTGAATTGTCATTTCCAGTAACATACTTAGGAAAGTGGCAGTCAGATAGCAAACAACCAAGAACCATAGGAGATCATGGTTGTGTAACAAGATCTATGCATTCCCACGTGGCACTCTCTGATAAACAAGATTCTAAACACTTTTGTCCCATCCAGTATATTAACACTTACAAGTCACTGCTAGCAGAATATGTCAATGCCTATGTTTACTTGCTCTAAATCTTAAAGAATAAAGGGCTAAAGTAGCTCACTTTTCCTAGGCATATGCTGGCATAAGACTTCACTTATTTGCCACCTGTAAAAGGCCATAGAGCTCAGCTTATGAATTCCTCTACTAATCAGAAGATTCGTTTTGCCATCAATGAGTGAGTGTTGATAGTTATATGAATTTAGCCACTAGAGTGGGTGTAAAAATATGTTCTTTTTTGGACCACACAAATGGATCTCATTCGTCCACTGAAACCAGAAGTGTGTCTAGTGTTACCACTGCAGCATAAGCCCACCAGACAATCTAGGCTGTGATCTGGTTTGATCATGTAACACAAACATATAAACCAACCAGGAAAATCAAATATATCTTTGGTTACATATGATATTAGCATATCATCATCATCAACAAGGAAGCTAGTAGAGAGTTTGATCTAAAAATATCGGAAGTACTAAGAGTAACATTATCGGTGGTCCCTTATCGTTATCCCTTAGCGGAAAAATTCCTTAGTTTTTAACTAAAAACGCTAAGGGGCATCCGTAAAGTCCCTTAAATAAGGGATTTTACGGATGTCCCTTAGCGTTTTTAGTTAAAAGTTAAGAGATTTTCCCGTTAAGGTTTTTAGTTAAAAGCTAAGGGACTTTCCCGTTAAGGGACAACGCTAAGGGACCACCGATAACGATGCTCTAACGAGTGTAAGAGCCAATTGAATGCTAACATTGAGTGATAGATTCAAGAAATCACGTGGAAGTTTCAGGAAATTGAAGATGCGATAACAATTAGTTTAAGTGTACTAACGAATGTAAGAGCCACTTGAACAATAATTTTTAATGATGGATTCGAGATATCACGAGAAAAGTGCATAAAAGTGATTACACTTTCGCCAAAGGTCTCTGCACTTTTGAACTTTTCCTCAGATAATTTTCTCACAACCAAGTAAATTGGAGAATCCTCACATAGCTTACAATTGCAAGCTTTGTATGGTCCCTCTGGACTCTTATTCTATTCCTCAGTCTTTTCAAGAAAAGATGGTTTTCTATTTAATTCTCAAACAAGGAAAGTATTCGCAACCACAGAAGCTGATAAATAATGAAATCAAATAAGTGACATACTAATCTTTCCTTAAATCTCTAAAACTGAATGGATTAAAGATGCAGTTTCCTCCACATAAGTCTGTTGAAACTTCTAAACCACAGATAGGCAAAGAAAAAATAATAAACAAACCAATTTTTCCTTGAACTACAAGTGATAAAATGGCCAATACACAACTCTTCATGAACTAAAACAACTATATAATCCCCAATATTTTTCATATCATTGATGTAAAGAACCTAGAATCCTTTTCTTTAGAGTTTTCAATGATCATGAACCAGTAAATAACAAGAACTTGAAGTTAAATGCAAATTACCAAGAAAATCGTGTCTTAAGAGAGAGAGAAAAAAAAGTGTGGTGTAAGGAGAAATGAAAGAGGAAGAGATGCGAAAAGTGTATCCTAGGACCAGCCTTTTTATACAAGCAAACTCAATTTTCAGCTGTAGAGGCACAGAGTTGAAGGAAGCCACATGAATTTGGCCACTAGGGTCTCCATTCCTTTTGGACCACATAAATGGGTATCATACATTCAGTGAGCCCAAAAGTGTCCTCAAACTCTAGAGAGTATCATATTCATATACTGTAGCTCTCCACATAGTAAACATTATTAACATATCACCAACAAAGCAACTAAAAGCACTGGTGGTTACTAACTTACTAGTACAAGCAAAAACTCAAGATGATCGATATACTAATGGTCATCAAATAATTTGCATCACATAAGTGCTTTTAAATTTGCAACTGCTGATCATATGGACTAGTAAACCAGATTACTTGAATGCTAGCATATGATATGATATTAGGGACAAAAATCTCACATCGGAAGTTGGAATGGATTCTATCTAGTATATAAAATAGATGGTAGTATATAAAATAGATGGGTCAATCCACTTATCACCAATTGGTTTTAGGTTGGAAGTCCAGCTAGCCTAATAAGGTATGAGAGTCCACAATCCACGCAGTCCAACCCGATCCTTATCGATCCAGCCCAAATTCGGCCCATCAATCCTTGCCCGAACATTTCGAGATTGATGCCAAAGAGCCATCATTTGGAGGGAGCGTAGAAGCCCATCTAGCCAAATATATGATATTAGCAATTTAGCATATCATCATCATCAATAAGGAAGCTAGTAGAGAGTTTGATCTAGATATCATAAGGTAGTAGTGTTGCATCACAAAAGTGTTACATATGATATTAGCATATCATCATCATCAACAAGGAAGCTAGTAAAGAGTTTGATCTAGGTATGATAGTAGAGAGTTTGTTTCCATATCCTATAAAGACAAGTCATGAAACTGTCCATCTCTGACCTGAGAGGCTGAGACATAGCAGATAAAAGCTAATATGGAAACATACTTCCACAAGTTGAAGTATAATAAAGCTGCAATAGAGCTAATTGACCTAGTAGGAGTGAGAGCTAGGGGCCAGTAGGAGTGAGGGCTGGTTAATAAAATCTTAGTAGGAGTGAGGGCTAGGTTCCTAGTAGGAGTGAGAGCTAGGAAATGGAGGATTTGGAGAAGTGAGAATGCTTCTGACATGTCTGAAACCGAATGAAGTTGGATTGTGATGGTAGGATTGAGAAGTTAGTAGGAGCTCAGCATATGGTTGAGAAGTAAACCAAATGGAAAAACAGAGTTTGAGTTAGGATTGTGAGGGAAAGAAGAGCTTTTTCTATTTTCTATTTTATTAAAGTTCTGTTAGAATAAGGTCACATTACTTGTAACAAGGTCTTTCTATTTTGAATTCAATTTAACATTCAATTCAAAAAAAATAAAAAAATAAAATAAAGCTGCAATAAACATAATATATTATTACCATTTGAAAACACTCATGAGGCAATTTTATTACTATTATGGTGATTCAAGTGCATATTTCTACATCAAACATAGACATGTGTTACAGACTAACCTTGTCCTTTTGGACTCCTAGTTTTCCTACAACTTGTGGCTCAGGTAACAGTTGGTGATGGCTCTGGGACTCGGAGATATACCTGGACAGTTATTACAAGGTTCAAGAAGAATATTCAACACGTAAAGTTTACCTGGAGCCACATAGATAAACTCTTTAGCTTTACTTTAAATAAACCAAAGTGAAAATAGTAAAAGGTGGTACTCAAATAGTAACACCACATGGTGTTTATCCTCTTGAGAATCTCTCAATGACAAGTAGCTAAAACATAGCTAATAGCTATGTGCCACATGTAAGCACTTAGATTCGGATTCGATCTGTCTTCTGTTGTTCTTTCACAACAGATAAAGCTTTATTAACCCCTTCTCTCAGACACAATCTTCACACACCATCACACTAACTACATATCTGAAAGTTAACATGTTGAAACAAGAGAGTTATAATAACATTAGTTATAGAGAAAACAACAGAGGGGCACGATCCTGTGACACATGCCAGTCAACCATCTGCACCGTGTACTGCCATGCTGACTCTGCCTACTTATGCAATACCTGTGATGCTCAAGTTCACTCAGCCAACCGAGTCGCTTCCCGCCATAAACGTGTCCCGGTCTGCGAGTCATGTGAGCGTGCCCCTGCTGCTTTTATGTGTGAAGCAGATGATGTGTCTCTATGCACAGCATGTGACTCAGAAGTTCACTCCGCAAACTCGCTTTCAAAACGCCATCAGCGAGTTCCCGTTCTGCCGATTACTGGAAACTCTTGCAGCTCTTTGGCCACCACTCACCACACAACAATGACTGATCCAGAGAAGAGAGAGCTGTTAGTTCAAGAGGATGCCAAAGAGACGGCTTCATGGTTGTTCCCTAAAAACAGTGACAATCACAACAACAACAATCACAACAACAGCAACGACAACAACAACAACAACAACAATGAGTTGTTGTATAGTGATGACTATCTAAACCTTGATGATTACAACTCAAGTATGGACTACAAATTCACCGGCCAATACAATCAACATCAACATAAGCAAGATTGCACCGTACCACAGACAAACTACGGAGGAGATAGAGTTGTTCCACTCCAACTTGAAGAAACAAGAGGAAACCTGCGCCACAAGCAAGAGAACAACACATATGTCTCCTCAGGGAGTCACTACAATTACAACGATTCCATAAACCCTAACGTAAGGCTTGTATATTTGATAGCCCTTTAATACACACAAATCACATATTAACTACCAAACAGTTGATATGTAACACATAGAACTTTGACCAGAAGTTTATAATAATTAAAAAAGTTACTTCTCTTTAGTCCTCTCATCAAGGGGATTGAGAATTGTCTTTCTTTTTTTTTGTTACTAGGGATACAATCCATCAGTGGAAACTGACTTTGTGCCAGAGCCAACAGCACCTGACACAACAGTTTCACACTCAAAAATGCACAAAGGGAAGACAGAGCAACAACCTGAACCTCTAATTCAGATACTCAGTCCAATGGACAGAGAAGCTAGAGTCCTGAGATATAGAGAGAAGAAGAAGAGAAGAAAGTTTGAGAAGACAATAAGGTATGCTTCAAGGAAAGCATATGCAGAGAGAAGACCAAGGATCAATGGACGGTTTGCAAAGATGAGTGAAACCGAAGTAGAGGACCAAGAATTCAACTCAATGTTAATGTACTATGACACAGGATATGGCATTGTTCCTTCATTCTATGGCCAAAAATAATGATTACTAGATTGCAAAAGAAAACCTGTAAAATACTGTTTAGTTTTAGATTCTGTGAGGTCTGGTGAAAGCCAAGAATTATTACTTATGCTGCTATGCATATGAGTCTATAGTTTTGGTGCTAGCTATTACTAATTAGTATTCTTCTTCCTTTGTCTACTCCACAATTGTGAAATATAAGTTAAATGAGTCCTCGTCCATGCCAGGATATTTTTAACACTTCCCTAAGAAGAAGGCTCTGCAAATGATTTTTCAGACCCTGAGACCGCTTTTTAGTATATACATATTTACTCACAACTATTAACACTAATTAAGTAAATTTCTATGTGTATAAAATGGGCCATCGGCATAAACATAAGAGATACTTGCAGACCATCAATACCATTAAAAGAGGATAATTCATTTTAATGAGTTTTTTTACATTTTCAAAATAATTCTTAATGATATGAACAAATTTCTATTTTCATTAATTGTAATATAATCTTTTATTTTTGAGCCTAAAAATAATATAATAATGAATTTCATTAATAGGATAAATTCACTTTCTAATTATTTATGAAATTTCTTTCAAAAATAAACATATCAGCCTTAATTGACGTAGTTAGAGCTGGGAAATTTGATATTAGTCCGCGGGTTGACCCCCGCCACAGAAAATTTAAGTTGTGGGGCGGGTCAAGTGTATTTTACGCGGGATGGGTATGAGTTGTTCTAATTTCAATTGCAGGTACCCGGTAATCCGCAAAGATATAATTTTTTTAAAAAAAATTATTTTTCAAAATATACTAAATTTCGTCAAAATTATTATATTTTTAAAAATATGAATAATTTAATTAAAAATATACTATTTAGTATTATTTTTTAGAAAAAAATTAAAAAGCAATTATTTTTATTATTTAATAATTATTTTCATTATTTAATAATTATCTGCGGGTCTCAAAAATTACCCGCAAAATTAAGTGGAGCGGATGCGGATAAAATATATTTTCCTGACGGGTCGGGTGGGGTGAATTTGACCCGTTTTCCAGCATCAAGCATAGTTAATTGATATTATTTTTTTCAAAATTAAACTACACAATTACATACAATACATTTACATAGATATTGATGATAACAATAAAATCTACAATACATTTACATAGATATTGATGATAACAATAAAATCTGCATTAATTTTTTTTAAGTTATATTAGATATTGACATTTTATATCACCAAAATAAAAGATTATGTAGATAAAACAACAAAAACCCAGGTCAAAAATCTAGTAATATCTTTTAATATATACATATTACTCAGAACTATTAACACTAGTTAGGTAATGCCTATGTGTATATATGGACCATCCGCATAAACATAAAAAACTTTCTTGATGAATCTTGCTCATTATCTTTTAGAATAAAGAGCTATATATGCTTGCTCACTTTACCAAGGTATATGCTGATAAAAAGAGTGACATGGAAAGATAATAGAGACATGACACTGTTACTAAAGATGTCCTTTTTGCCATCTGGATTATGCCATTAGAGCTACGCAGTTTCATTTACAACTCCATGATTAAGCTGATGAAGTCTTTCACGTACCATTCAATAAACATAGCAATGGAAAGATTCGGCTCTACGCATGTATTATAATTGTGTATAAGTGTCACATGAGTTGTTAGTACCTTACCAAGCCTAAATTCTCTACTAAGCTACGCATCACAGGAGTTGTTACTACTATAATTGTGTCTCTTCTTAGAGACTTAAAAGAAGAAAAATATCCAAGTGAAAAAGTGCATAAAGTGAAAAAAGCTTGCTGCACTTTTTAAAAATATCTAAAGATATTTAGATTGTTTCTCACAGCCATGGAAATTTAAAACTAGCACCCAAACTTACAATCACAAGCTTTTTATATGGTCCCTGGACCCTCTCATAGATTCTCACTCTTTTTACGAGAACAAGAAAAGAAATAAGTGATAGTTTACCTTCATCATAATCTTATCTTGCTTTCCTCCACATAATCCAGAGAAAATAACTTACTTGTACATGTGAGAGGAGTTCCTGAACAACCATTACAATAAACTCAAGGAAAAGACACATACTAGCAACGAAGGAAAAGGAAAAAAAAAGAGCAAAGACTCGTTTCCTTGAACCACACACAAATGAAGCCAAGAGCTAGAACCCCTTTTAAAATCTCAACAAGTTTCACCCTGAATCTCAGTTTAAGTTGTATTAGTGGTTCCAGTTAGTGGTGTTTACACTATGAAAAGCTGAATGATAGATGGGCCTGCAAATGAAATCAAAACTACTAAGCCTAGATGCCCACAAGTGTATATCAAATAGTAACACTTGCATACATATATCAAACTAGGTGATTTTCCGGTGCTCATGCACGGGTTAAATATTCATAAAAGTAAAATTTTATAATAATTGATTGATATTTAGTTTTAGTTTTGAATCAGTTTATATATAATTTATATTAATAAATATTATATTATTATAATTATACATAGGACTTTGGATATATTATTGTCAATTTAATTATTTTTTTGGATCAATAGTCGGTTTGGTTATCAATTTGGTATATTACATAGTATCTATTTTTCAAGTTCAGCTATAATATTTTTATTCTAAATATATCAAAACGGTGATTAATTTTCTTATTTTCATTTCGGTTGGTTATTTTCTTAGATATGTAAATATATTCTTAGATATGTAAATATACTATGGTTAAATTATGTATAACTTAATAGATATTGTGCTTAAAATGAAGTGTTTTATTCAAAACTACATAAATGAATATAATGATAATATTTTGAACTCTCATGCATATATATAAATTCTACAAAAGAATTATTGGTTAATATTTTCTTTTTCTTTGTAATATGCTTTTAAAATTAAATATATTATTAAATAAATTATATATTCTTATTGTAGTTAGATGTTTAATTTTGGATATAAATTAGATTAGCCGAGTAATTCTTTTTGTGAGTATATTGAGTTAAATATATTTTTAAATTAAAATTGAAGTATAATTACTTTTTATTTTAGTTAAGTCAAATCAAATTAATTTTGTGTAGCGCTTAAATATACATGTATTTTCATAATATTTATTTACTCTTTATTTTAGTTAAGTCAAATCAAATTATATTTTCATAATATTTATCAAATTATATGTTGATTTCTAAAAAATATTAGAAATAAAGTGTAACTGATAAATTTTTGGATGTTCATGTACATATATATTTTTATTATTTTTAAAATATATTTTATGCTATTTAAAAATATATATTAATGGAGGTATTAATATTTTGTGAACTTTCCTTTTTAAGAAAGTCATATTATATACATATAATTTCGTTTTTAAAATTGTTTTAAAATTTTAGAAATATTTCCTTTTTATTATATATGTTATTTGGAAAAAGGTAAAAAGAAATTACATAAAAAAATAATAATAATCTTAAAAATCTAACAATTCATTAAGGGTATCTATCTAATCAAATATCATGAGAATTAACGTGAGCGCGACATGTAGGAAACTGACTTCTCAAATAATATTATAGAAATATCAAAACTGTGTAAGGATAAATAATCAGCAATAACTTTTCTGAGGAACCTATAAGCCTACATTTCAGTGACTACGGTAAAACCACTTCGTTTTGTAGCACTTGTATTAGAAAATCAGTAGAATGACAAAAGAATCTAATAAGTTTCTTGGCAATTTCAGAAAAACCGAACTTTCTATGAATCATTAGCTAATGGGATAATCGGGCCACTGTCCAGACCGGGTGGATCGGCTCTGATATCATAATAAGTTTCTTGGGCTTTCAACTTTAAATCAATTGGTAATTATTGGAGTGGTCAAAATCTCTTATATATTACTTAAGTCCCCATCATATTTTCGATGTGGGATCTTTAATCCCAACATAATCCAACAAGATGTAAGAGTTACGAAAAGAACATCCTAGTTATGGACAAATACCAGCAGTTTCAACTTCAAGTGATTCAATTGGCTAGTTATGACTTATGAGACAAGTTACAATTACAAAAAAGAATCTCCAATATTAAATTGGAAAATTCAAATACGCCTAACCATAAAAAGATCATCAAATTCGCATATTTGTTGTGATGACTGATGCGTTGAGAACTATCAGAATCGTTTAACATTCAACACCGTTCAACTTTTATAGGCCTACTAGGCTAATGTAAAAACAAGCTCGATAAAGCCCATCAATAAAACCAAGGATCAAGACGTCCTAAATTTGGTTTCAAACTTTGGTACGTTGTTTTTTTTTTTGTTTTTGATAAGAAACTTTGGTACGTTGTTAAACCGTAAGAAAATAATGTTTCAAACGGTGCTAGACATAAATCTGGCGCAATAAAACGATACATTAAAACCCGCTTTTGCTTACGGCCCAAAAAGATATATATATGGGCCGGAATTTGACGGATACCAAAACAAAAAAAACATACAATAGACTAGAGAGAATAAACAACTTATGATGGATGATGAGTTCTAGGATCATCTGTAATAGAAGACAAGTCTTGATCCAAATCATGATCCAAGGAAGAAGAACTATATCTGCCATTGATGCTTCTGCTTCCTCTAACCTTCTTCATCGATGTGATAACTTGATGAAGGGCCAAGTTTTCCTCTTTGAGACTCAAGTTCTCTTTAAGAACAAGATCATTGCTATTCGTGGCTTGGTTAAGCTTATCTAAAATCTGTTGGTTCTCGCTTCTAAGCCAAGCAACCTGCGAGAGAAGCTCATCCAAGTGTCTTTGCTTTCTCATTCTTGACCTTCTTGCTGATTCTCTGTTAGATACCATACGTCTTTGCTTTCTCTCGTTGATGACGAACATATCTTCAGTTGCTTCATCTGACGTGGTGGAGTTGTTGCTTGCTGGAGATTGTAGATTGAGTTCTTGAATTTGAGGGTATGGGATGAGATTGAGATTGTTGTTGGTTGAAGGGATTAAGTTGTTGTAATAATACTGGTTTAAGTGGAAGTAGTCTTGTTGTTGCATGTGGTTAGGACTTGAGATATCATGATTTGGATGCATGGTCAATTTCTTTCGCTCTAAGAGGGTGAGGCAATGGTGGAGGGTCGATGAAAAGAGGTGTTTATACAGCTGAGAAAGCCATACAAGTGGACCATATCTTTTGCAAATTGGTGGCTTTCGTGAAATAATAATAATTTTGATTATGTCTTCTTCTACATGACCCATTGGCATTTTTTTTTCTTTAAATTATTGAGAAGGCTAGTTATTAACTTTTTTAATTTATAGGTCACCACATAAATCTACAGTTACATTTTTTGTTAAACAAAATTATAGGTCTTCATAGAAATCTAAAAATACAGGATTTTTTTTTGTTTTCTTTGTAAAAAATGACTACTAACATTAATAAATAGGTTGTCCCACTGGGATATTGTACTACAACGATCGGTTGATGGCTCGATGCATGAGAAATCATACATTATAAGTTTATAACCATTACATGCATGCATTCATGGTGTCATCACATTAGGATAACTTATATATATGCAGCACCGTCTTACAAAAATTAATGACCTTAGGAAAAATATAAAATAAAAACCCTTTTATACATAATTCTTAATCTTTATTTATTACATTTTTTAAATTAAAGCAAAAAAATTGTAGTATTAAAAAAATAAAAAATGGGGTTTTGTGTGTAAATTAGGTTTATTAATGGAAAATGAAAATAATACAGGGTAGTCATTTTAATTTTTATTATATTTAGATTAGTTTTAGTTAATCATAGATTTTTTTTATAATTTTACTAACTAATTAATAATTAACAAACAAATGGACCTTGTTAATTAGTAAAATAACACTGAAATTATTTTTTGGACTTATAGACCCATGGCATTTGCCTATGTTGTTATGGGTTAGAGCCTGTATGGTATATGGATGTGTATATAGACGATGATACAAGGAAGAAGTACTTCGATCATGGTAGGATTAGTTATTTAGTTTAATAACCAAATGGCAAAGTTGTTTCCGGTGCATGTATGTATAGGGGAGAGTATCATGGCCAGCTAGTGGATCATGTTGTCCATGCATGATTGAACTGCAAAAGGTTTCTATATCATGCCATGCATTATGATAATTGTGACACTTGAGGACTGGGGTATAATATGTATATATTGTGGATAAATCAAGCTCTGGATCAGTGTTATAAAAGTGCTGACATCAGAAAGAAAAATTGTAGTTTATAGTTGTGGTGGGGTTTCAAAATTATTTTAGTTTAGAAACAATAATTGCTTTTGTTAGCCAACATATAAAGTAGTGTTTATCAAAAAAAAAAAAAACATATAAAGTAGTGAAGATAAGTCAATTTGTAAAGCTTATATACTCTATAACTCACCAATTTATTTACAGAAAATTAAGAAGAACGTCTCTTGGACCTTTGAGATTTGCTTCTCTTCTCTAATTAACAGCATTATTATATGGTTTTATGCGTACATAGACTTTCAGAGGTCTTAGATAACATATTAAACCTGTGGTGTCTTCTACTATAATATCACACACAAAGTAAAATCTTAATTATCAAATTAAAATACTGGAAGTGGATAGTTGACCATTCTTTTGGAAATATGATATTTTTTAATCAGAATATGTAGAATATTTTACCCTCTTTTTATCCATGTATCTGTAGGTTTTAAAATGTAGTTTAAGCTCAGAAACAACCATGCCATACTCAAACACAGCCATGCCACACTGAAATTCCAACTATACATTATACATCTAAATCCCACACATACTAATTAATAACCCCTTTATTGCGCATTACGAAATCATTTCAAATCTTCTAGAATCTTTTTCGATTATTCGATGATTCCGGACAAAAACAATCTCCGATACTAGACCTGGGAAAAAAACCGGAACCGAAAAATCCAATCGGAACTAAACTGAAATACCCCAAACCGAAATCTGACCGAAATACTTAAATATTTGAATGATTCCAATATTTCTATATCCGAAAAATCGAACCGGAACTGGAACCGAACCGAGAACCGAACGGGTATCCGAATATCCGAAAAAACAAGTTAATTTTTTTTTAAATAAGATAAAATGACATCAAAGCCATTTGAACCCATGTTAGATACAAAGAGTAATTACATTTTTACCATCAGATCACATTATGTTTTATTTATTCTGTTATATTATAAATATATATGGTATTTCTATATTAAAATATGATAAATATTTATAAAATTAACACTTTGTTGATTCGAACTCTTGTTGGATCGACTAATATGTAAGCGTGTAAACACTAGACCATTTAAATTAACATATTAACTAATATATTTTGTTTATATATATTTGATTTATATATTAAATGGGTATCCGGAACCGAACCGAAACCGAACTGGAATTGAACCGAAACCGAACCGAAATCTCATAAGTACCTATTGAGTATAAGAATGATTTATCCATTATACTCGAAACCGAACCGAATATCCGAATGTCCAGGCCTATCCGAGATTATAGCTAGTAGATATATTGACCAAGTATTCTTGACATTTAAAACATTCACAGTGATTGAACCTGAATGAGTCGTAATCGAACACTAATCTCTTAGTTCACTTAATGAATCATTGGTTCACCATATATAATTGAATTTTCTTTTCAAATGTTACGTATTTAAATCAAGTTGCGTAGAGAACATCGTTTTGATACAAGAAATCTAACTTTTTTTTTCTTTTTTCTTTTTTCTTTTTGTAACACACAAGAAATCTAACTATTATATTATTATATATAGATTCCCGAAGACCACTAATAACAAAAACAAAACCAAACAAAAACTCCTTATAGTTGCACTAGGAAAGCAAGATGTGTTAGGCAGGGTTGGCTTGTCTTTTTATAAAGGCTAAGGCAAAGCCTATAGAACCTAATACATTTTAGGAGCTGATGGACTCAACAACCAACACACTTACAAAATTTATTACAATTTAAGAGCAATATTTATTTGCTTAATTTCACGAGCTAAGTTAAGTTAATTAGATGATAAATGTTATCCCTTAGCTGGTCAAAAAATATGAAGATCGACCAATACCGAACGCATATTGGATCATTTGGCTGTAGAACTATTTGACTTTGTATCATATAACGTCATCAAAATTCAGGATATCGTTTGGTTTTGTCCTATAGTTTCCTGACTTAGACTCGTTGACAATATACGCAATACATAAGCTTTAGAAAAACTTTTTAATCTGTCGGGTAACTGATCAAATGTTTCTCTAAATATCAAATAAGCTAGGCATGCATGGGTTTATTATGATCCATTTGTAAAAAGACGGTATTAACAAAAATATTTGCGAAATGGCCTAATATTGGACGTCCTACAGTTAAGACTTTTTGGGTGTTGACAGAAAGTCAGAAAGTTACATAAGTATAGTAATACGGCTTTTTCGTTAAAGTTATTTTTCTCAGAAGTTAATTTCAGCTTTTACTGTTTTAGTGATGACATACTAGCTACTTGAGGAAACCACGTTTTCAAGAGACACCCTAGTTTCTGTTCTTGGATTTTAGATCAAATAAACATTTGCGATATAAGCTCTGATGTTATAGATTTTAATCTCAAACCGACTGGTATTATTGAATGAAAAATAGTTAAGACCCATTAATACTCTTTTTAATGTGTAATTCACATCACCTAAACTTTTTTTTGAAAGATACCTTAAACTTTGTTGACTGACTTAAACCTTAAGTTGCATAATTTGAGTGTGTACTGTGTTGGTCAAACGAGAGGCAAATACACACCTTCAGGTCATATCATTCAGACAAAGTCTAGTTCTTCTTTATTTCAGTGTCATGTCCTTTTGCTTGGTTTGTTCTCCTTCCTTTCCACAGCCTCAAAGTTTTCTTTTCTCTTATTTCTGTTCTTTTTACCTTCCTTTCTTTTTATTTTTTTGGTCAAGTTTACCTTCCTTTCTAATTTGCTTTTTTTCTTAGTGTTTCCTTTATCTAATATATTTTTTACTGGATCATAAACTATATATAAAGTATTTTAAATGTTTACTGTTTTGGTCCCATCAGTAACACTACCACCTGATACTAGCCTAACTTTTTCTAATTTTTTAAAAAATAATTCTCTTAGATCTTCTATCATATAAAGAAAAATGCAAACTGAAATCTAATGTAATTAGTAATTACCAAGATAATTTGTGGTACCGATATATCCTCTTCTAGCCAATACCATCTACATTTGTTCCAACAAAACAAAAAGAATCTCAAAAAGGTGAACTATTACTCGTTTTCTTGCCATATGAGAATTTGAATTTGAATTCCGGATGATCTTCTTCGTTAACCAATTACCAGTATATTAGTTATTGATTTTTGTCTAAGCCGTATATTAGTTTAATGAAAAATGGATGATGTCACGATGGTCTAACTGATTGGTGGATTAAGGATAAGCCAATCACCAAAGGCAAAGTTTATTATATCATCACACCTTTTCCAATATTACAACTCCACTTCTCTTATTTTTATAAAAACTTTATTATTTTTCTCTTTTTTCTAAAATTTGGACCACTTTATAATTATAGACCCAATTTATAGTTTTGTATTGTTTTCGTTCGTGCCAAAAACATCCCCTCCAAAGTTGCCAAATGGAGAATACACACAAATGTGTGTTAATAAATAGAAATGCCTAACTTGTTATAAAACTACTATATAACTACTATTAACAACAAAACTACACAAAATATAAACAATTTTTTTTTACTTTTGAGTTAATTATTTATACCATTAAGCACGGATACGTATCCATTTTCCTCTAGTTGAATTGATAGAAGGATGCGAATAAAGGCCAAAATCATGAATGAGGTGCTTCTAATAAATTTTTTATTAATTAAGGTCTTGCTCCACTATCACTGCCAATAATGTAGATCATTATCGTCAGTCGTAATCATAGATATTATGTTTGTTATTAATTTACCATGACTAGCAAAGGGTTATAAACTTATAATTCTCACAAGACCTACTTGTCATTGCCTAATTATTTTCCCTAGTTTTATTTTAGGTTTTGAAATATTTTTTGTTTATTAAATTAGTTTTATGCTTGGTATCCGAGTATATCAAGTGCATGCATACATGATACATGCAGTTCACATGCACAGTACATGCATGCACAATGCATTTGTCTCTATAGATATTGGTGATGATGACATGAATCATCTACACTGGATGTTACATTGTGGTACTAATTAGTCTTGGTTTCATTCAAGTAGTATTACGCGTCTAGTATATTCAAGTTTACTAGGAGTGTCCGTCTCATCATTTCTGTCAACCTTGTGCAATTTTAATTTCATGAGAACAAGTAAAATAGTTTTGCAAAAAAAAAAGCCTTATTTTTTAAAGTCTCTAAATGCTATAAGAAAATTGGGAAACTCTCTCAAAAGATCCTAAGATATGTTTTTTTTAGCAAAAAAACACACAATGAAAAAATAACCAAAAGAAGTTTCATTAAAGAGGAAATCATTCTACCATTATTTTGCAGATATATAAATATTCTAATTGTTAAAAAAACAAAAATATATATAATTTTCAGAATTAAAGTTGTATATATTTTCGACATTTGAAAAATATTTTTTTAAATTCTAAAATTCATTTTGAAACTACATTAAAAAAATTTCTTTAAAAATTACATTTAAAAAAAATTCTAAACCCCATTCTCCAAAACTTCATCCTTCAAATCTAAATCATATATCTAGATTAGTTAATTCTAGAGATATAACTATTTATTTACCTTTTTAAAAATTTATTTTGGTCATTTTAAGTTTTTAACCCTTGTTGGGTATATTTATGATAAAAATAAACTTGATGATCGATCCTTCTGGTGAATTTCCCTACAAAATGTGCAAATTTTTGTACTTAGTGCAGACGTTTCTCTTGCACATGTCAAGAGACTGCATTAACTAGGACGTATGTATTTGAGTGTTGAAACATTTCCATATCATTTTTGCTTGATATTAGTATGAATATGTATCTAGGTTGTAAATTTGGATACGGCTAATAACATTGTATATTGCATGAGATGTATTAGTCTGAATTTTGAACATTGGTCTAAGGATAGTTCATGTCCTTAAGGAGAAGATGAATAGAATCCAAAGAGACAAGATGACAAAGTGGGAGAACGTCACTGAAAATTTGAGCTCGAATTTCAATCCCAAAATGATTGAGGTAATAATTATCAAATGAAACTTTAAAATGGTGTAATGAATTTTTTGATGTGATGTTATTCACCCACCCCAACTACAAATACGTTTTAAATTCATGTTTTTTCTTGCAATTGTTTTAATGCACTTCTTCAATCATTTTAATCGAAACCAGATCCACACAAATAAAGTTTAAAATCACCTACAAATCAACTATTAAAATAATAAGTTTATTGAATGTATATGGTTGATGTGGACAACAGATGGTTTAGAGGAGCTTATAATCTTTTCAAATATATTTGTATAGAATTTATATGTGGAGTATATATAATGTTACATGGAAGGAGAAAAGGGGCATAATTATTGAATGTGAGGATAACAAACAATGTTGAGCCAATTGGGCATCCAAGAGCCAGAAAGAAGATGTCTATGACAAATAAAATAAAATAATTAACAAAACTCGACACTCGATGTTTGAAGTTTGGCTCTTTGGATATGTAGAGTCACTAGACAGAAAGGAGCCGGCCACTCCCATGTGAAAATGACTAATTAACTTTTCTATATTTTTACAATCTAATTCGTAATGGGATTCGGTTTATTTCTGTATATTGAAGTAGTTCACTGAAAGAAACATGGAAATATTAAATAGAAAACTAAAGTTTAGAAAATAGCTAACAAAATAACATCGAAATATCTAGAATTATCCTGGGCAGCACCATTTATAATCTTTATAAAAACTTAATATATTAAAAAAAAAAATATTGTGTGACATGAAACATGTGAATCATCGTTATAAATTTTGATTATTGCAAGTGATTTTAGATGTTGGTTTAAAATATGAGCATTACTCGCACCTGAAGTTAACCGCGGTTTATGATCTGATTGGTTTCTTAACTGCCACTCACATACACAGTTGGTAGTGATTGTTAGCGTTACGTTATAAATCAGTTTAAATAGTTTAAAATCTTTCAAAATAAAAAGTTGATTCTAATTAATATTTACGGTTACGAGTGTTGCAGTGGATAAATAAATGAAAAATTTACAAAAATTAAAATAAAAAATTTAAACTGTAATATTATAAATAAAAATATTTAAACTTTATATTTAAATTTAAATTTAAATTTACTAAAATATCATATTTTATAAAACCTTAAACCAAGAATATCCCCTATAGTTCTGAACTTATATATATATATACATATATACATATACATAACTGAATCAACATATTCTTTAAGAATTTCTAATATAAATTTCCAAAACAATTTTTTTTTTGAAATTATAACTTTAATCTAGATGTAAACAATAAATAAATAAACACAATATTTTGTAATTATTTTATTTATCATAATAGTTTATTTTGATATTTTTAGAGTGAATTGGGTAGAAATCCATAAGAAAATGGGAAATTAGGGATTTGCCATTTTTGGTGGGGAAAAAAATAATGTGTGGGGAGGAGAGATAAAGGAAGAAATAGGGTATGGAGTGAATTATGAGGTTTAGTGTGTGTATGGAGTGCAAATACTCATATTTTTATAATGTTATTGTATGTTAATATTGATATATTTCATAATCAATCAGTCATTAAAATAATGCAAACATACCAATTTATAACCGATGAGTCAATCGTACAAATCGCTTAACAACTCTAAAAATTGCAGCTACTCTTATCCATAAACTCTCGCAATCGTAACCTCTATGTTTCAACCAACCACTACGTTTCAACCAGTCAAATCCCAGAACTATCAATTTTTCAAAACTAACAAAAAAACACGTGTACACAATATAACTGAAGATAACATGATTGGAGTTGATGAATACACATAAATTTCTTAACTACCATTAGGGGTGAGCATGAATCGAATACTAGAGTATTTAGAGGTGATCCATGATGTTATGTTTGAATGATCAATTATCCGATTCGATTCATTCTCTAGTCATACTGAATATTCGAGGTCCTGAATATCCGAGAAATTTTAAAATTTTATTCGAATATCTAATCCGTACTAATAAAATAAATAAAATTCAAAATAATATAAAATAACAATATTTTATAATAATAATAAAATATTAATTTTATAAATATTCATTACTAATATAATAAATAAAAAAATATATTACTAATATAATAAATAAAAAATATATAAAATATAATATTTATATAAGTTATATATATATATATATTTAAATATATGCATATAACGGATCAAATATACATTCTTAAAACTATTAATACCTATAATTTGTTTCATTTTTTACAAATATTATATATTAATTTGATTTGTTTATAGAGTTACGAATATCCAAATAAATGAATAATGAATAAATCCAAATTTAGCTACCATATCAATGAATCCAGGTGACAGGCCTATAAAATTCAGGGATTTAACAGTGGGCTCCAAGCCCGTATGTTGAATTAGCTACGGTCCATATAAGACAAAATTAAACCGGACAAAATTCATAATTTTATTACTATTGTATTCATTAACCATAAGCTGGTCACAGTCACATGACCCGTCCGTATTGGACTGGACTAGACCTTGTCTGGGAACATCTCTAACAAAACCAAACCAACTCTGACGTGCCTGCCTGTATTTGGCAGCGTCTATAAGCAAAGATAACACACCGATGGTAAAAAACACACGAGTTATGCTTTACTTTCCACACATCAAACACAATCATCAAAAGACTCTTGAAGAAGCTATCAAAATCACATCTACAAAATTTAAATTTCACATTTAGAACCTAACCAAAGTCGAAATGACAGTTACTTAGTTAATAAACAAACAGAAATTGTAATTCATAGCAACATCCAAGAAATTTAATGAGCCTAAATAGCTTGAAGAACCAGATATGCTGCAAACGTTCCTATCGAATCCCTTTTATCTGACTAAAACCAGTATGTACATACATACATCATCATCATATCAAATCAAGAACCACAAAGATTACTTCATCTAACTCAGGCATCACATCCGTGATCTATTCATTACACACACAATATCATCATCATCATCAGTAGGTAGCTCATACCGACAAACCGGGCATGTGTTCTTCATCCCCAACCAAGGCACTATACACTCTCCATGATAGTAATGCCTACAAGGAAGCCTCCTAACTTTCTCCTCAACAACCAAATCACCAATGCAGATCGCACAAACAACGCTCCCATTACTCAACTCTTCAGAAGTAATCTCCACAAGAGGAAGATCATCAACAAACCTTTTGGAAGCTGGACGAGTTGCCATGATTGGAGGAGGAGGCTGGTCTTGATTGAATGGATGGGGGTGAAAAAAAGCATCAACGAAATCTGCATTAAGTTCATGTAAAAGGTCTCCGTAATCGAAATCCATGAAAGAAGTGACTTCCATCGCTTCCATCAGTATATCTTCAGCAGCCTCTACAGATTCTTCATAAAAATCGTTAACAGTTGAAAAATCCTGACTTTCTAGATTCTCCAGAAAGAGATTAGCATTTGATTGTAAAGCCAATTCCTCTTCCTCTTCCTCTTCCTCTTCCTCTTCTTCCTCCTCCTCTTCGTCTTCTTCTTCTTCCACAGGATCTAATTCCAAAGTGATACCATTCTGCAAATTCTCCCACTCGAGCACTTCATCAGCCATCAACAAAGCTTCTTCCTCGCAAAACAGATCACCTTCAAAAGGAGCAAGATCCGCACCAACTTCGACCCGACCCGAATCGGATTCCTTATCCCCTGATCCTGACCCGGCCCCGATTCCGAGCCCTAATTCTACCGATTCATCTTCCTCCATCTCACCAAATCCTCCATCGCACACCGTTTCGATCTCGTACGACTCTCTACCGAAGAAATCGATGAAGCAGTTATCCAGATCCGATTCTGTATCCATAGGAAACGATCCAGACTCAAAGAAACGGGTATATAGATGATTGGTTTCGCTATGAAGCAAACCTGAGGACGAACTTGTAGCTTCGCCGTGCGATTGAGTAGTAGAAGATCGAGAAGTCTCACCGGTGATTGAGCTGACACCACCACTTCCACCTCCTTCTTTATCCTCTGGTTCGATGTTAATTGGATAACCGAAGAGTTTCGCCATTGCTAATGCTGAGAGAAGATGTTTCGTCTTTTTTTTTTTTTTTATGAGAAGGGGAAAAATAATATAAAAACGAATCGTATATACACAGTTTTATGACGGTGTATCTCTATATGTGTGGGCCAAGATTATGCCACGTAATACCTACAAAAAAAAAAGGGAAAATAACAGTTTTGGAAATAAAAAATTGTAAACGCCGTTGCCGGAGATCGAACCCGGGTCACCCGCGTGACAGGCGGGAATACTTACCACTATACTACAACGACACTTGTTGACTATTTTGTCTACTTTTGCTAATTATATTTCTTTACTAACATCTCTAAGTAGTGATGTCTCTTTGTAGTTCTTAAACTGAATGCAGCTGAGACTGTCTCTGTTCGGATGTAGTGCTTTAAAGATAGTATGAGGCTACTGAATAGCAAATTCAACCAATACAAGATAATATAGTTGAATAGTCGAAATTTATAAGTTCAATAAGTGTGCTTGGATCAAAAACGCAGAACATGATGACAAATGGTTCAAATGAATTAAAGACAAAAAACTCTTTTGCAGTTTAAAATCTAAAATTTCTTGTGTAAAAAGCATTAACCTTCTATGATGTTCAGGTACTATCCTCTGTTATCTTCTGGCGTTTCATCTCTGGCTCATCCTCAATGTTATCTCCTTCCTTCCCTTCTACTTCAGCTCCTTCGTTATGGCCATTGAGATGACCGTTGACTGCTTCATGACCAATAAGCGAGACGTGCTTGCTTGTGATTTGACGACCAGCCCTAACCTTAGGTCCCCAATGCTTCTCTGGATTTGGCAGAAACCTCGCTACTTTCTTCACTTGTGCTTTGCTAAGTGAACCAACCTGGCGCGAAAAGTCAGCCTGTCCAACAGAAAAAAAAAAACAACGTTTACTTGGAACTTTATTGACATTAAATTAAAGAATGAAGCATTATAACAATGGCAAGCTAAACAAGGACCTGGTGTGATGGTTCTTTAAATAGAATCACACTTCCTGGATGGTCAGGTGACTGCGCCTTCACAGGATGATTCTTCACCTATAACCAAAAACAGTTTATATCAGTATCAACATCACCCTGAGGAAGAATACAGTTAAAAAGCTTATGCTTTTATTCTTTAGTTTTACCCAGCAACGCATGATGTCCCAAATAATCTCCATTGGAGCATCAGTTTTAATCCCGAGAGGGTTCACATGTGACCCGGAGACACGGTACTTTGCATTTATCACAGCTGATCTAAACATAACAGCTGAAGGTGAAGTACATTTCAGCGTTGCAGCTAAACTATGAAGGCTCAAAAATAGTGGAACATCTGGCAATTCCTGGAGACAAAGCCAAACATATATGGAAGTTAGATGCATATTGACACAAACCAAAAGTTTTTTCGGAAGGAGAGTGGCTTTGCCTCTGAGATTGTGGTAAGCATTGAGCAGATCTTGTCGTAAGCAGGATATCTGTCTTTCATGGACTTAACACCATTTAGTATCGAAGTCACCCATTCTTGATCATGCATTGGAGCTGACCATATCGGCCCACCCATGTTGTATTTTTTCCCACAGTGAGTGCAATCCTGAGGAACAACAGGACCTACTCCTGCTTGATACCTCACACTGTTATGCTGCCAAAAGAGGATTATAATAAGGCGACTTTCAGTAACTAAGTATGCAAAGAGATAGATATGAAACCTTAGGAAGAGATCTTCCAACAGATTGAAGATGAAAGGAATCACAACCAATGCATTGATAGACATAAGAGAGCTTTAGTGGAGTGTTCTTCATTGCACTCGCCGAACTGCATTTCATAAAGCTTCTTCAATCTTTATTTGCTTCTAGTTGAGGGAAGTGTTTGGAGAGAGAAAACTTACGTGTACACGCGGACGAAAACACGGACGTAGAAATCAATTTGGACTGATAGAACAGGGACAATATACCGTTTGTAGCGGTTAGCGTGGCTCTGCAAATCAAACAATATGACCAAAGTAAAATACTAATAGAGAATCTTAAAGAAACAAACACATTCCGGAAGATTTGGTGTGAGAGCAAAAAAAAATTACCTCAATGCTGGCGAGGAGGATCCTCAAAGCCATCTCATGACAATATTTTCCTTTCAGTGGATAGGAACCATATCTAACAATAGACATATATGTAAGAAATTAAGACAAGGTCATAGAGTATTTTGTCTTCAGAAGGTCAAATAAATACTTACTTGGAATAGCAAACCTCGCCATTAGCACCACACAACACTGCCATGTCAGTTGCTGTACACATCAGCAACCCACCATCGGCAACTGATTGAACAGCTGAATCAAGAAAGATAGACGGCGCACCATATGGATCAAGATCAACCTAAGACATCATTAAACCAAATTAGTTAACACAATAAGACAGTCAATAAGATGAGAAACTTTCAAATTTTTAATACTAAATGAGCAAGGAAAATTGGAGGCCATACCACATCAAATTCTTTTGGATTGGTGAGCATATGGACACGAGCATCAGTAAGATGTGACTCCACCTTTGAAGAAGACATCAAGCCATTGAACTTTATGTTTCTCTGGCATGCTTCAACCGATGCTTTAATAGAGACAAAAGGTAATACTTTATTATTCTGAGAAGTTAAAATAGAAATTTTAAAACGTTTAACAAGCATAACTGTTGGGAGAAAAGAAGTACCTGGGTCATTATCTAAAGCCACAACTTGACCAATTCCTTCCACTTCACGAGCATATCTCAAAGCTCGCAACCCGGAAGCTGACAGGGCCTACAATGTTACAATCACAAGAAAATTTTATTCAACAGAAAAGCACAACTAAAAAAAAGTAGAGTTGTTACAGTCATAAATGAAAGAAAAGAGGCAGACCTCAAGCACTCTTGGTGGCTTGAGTTCCCTTCGGACCGGTTCATATGTGGTCTTAGCAGCTTCCTTCGGTCCATCCTGAGCATGTTCTTCTCCGTTGGTTTTACCATTATCTTCACCGTTCTCATTAGGAGTTCCTTCCTTGGAAACTCCAGAGACATCCTTTTCAACCACTTTACCAGATGATCTAGCTCTTTTAGATAACATCGCCTCATGCTCTTGCTTGCGTTTGGAAATAAACGCCCTTAGGACAGCAATGGACATATCCCTATTATTCACCTAACAAAACACACAATAATCAATAAGATTAGCTCACAAACGAAATAATTTTCATACAACTAAAGCGTGTGTTACAGTCTTCATATTCCTTTTATTTTCTCACAAACACAAAATGAAACTCTAACTAGTAACAATTGGAAGCAAAAGCACTAAACTTGCAATCTAAAACAAAAGACAAACCCCCAAAGCTAATAACTTGACATATCCCGAGATTGCCCTAAATGTAATTCAATCAAGAAGAAGAACCTTTGTAGCAAATTAAACCAAATAAGAAATAGAGAAAGAACAAGAAACCTGAGCTTTGTTGAAGAAGACTTGATTCTTCTTGTGCATAAGAATCTCAGCTTCACCTTCCTTAATAACTGTATAATCATTTAGATCTGTCTCCATTTCTGAACTCAGACTCTCCTTCTCTTTAGGGACAGAAACTGAATTAACAAAACGAATCTGTAACCCGAACGGCGAATCAAAAAGGTTGAAGAGATGTCGACAATACTTGTCGGCTTGTCTGAATGAGGATAGATGAAACGCTATCGCTTCTTTTTTTTTGGTTGAAGTTTCAGAGAGGAGTGTGACGGAGTAAACAACCAAGTTTTTTTAAACCCTACAAATCCGTGTGTAGGAGATTTCACAATTTTCCTTTACTTTTTTTATTGGGGTGAAATTGATCATATCAAAACATACGGGGTGCCGATAATAATAGTTAAAAATATAGGATTAAAAAAGGGAAAAAATGGCCTATACAGGGATCGAACCTGTGACCTTCGCGTTATTAGCACGACGCTCTAACCAACTGAGCTAATAGGCCGCATGTGATAATTGATATTGATGATAACTGAGAACAAAGAATAATACACGAGGGGAGAAAATAACAAAAAGATATAAATAAAAAAAGTGGCCTATACAGGTATCGAACCTGTGACCTTCGCGTTATTAGCACGACGCTCTAACCAACTGAGCTAATAGGCCAACTTGTTATATACTTCTTTTAAAAAGTCTTTATTGTAAAAACAAGCTTGATTAGTTGAGGATATCATTATCAAGGTAAGGAGTAACGGAAGAAGAGGTGAGAAAGAGAGAGAGGATGCAGAGTTTAACACCAAACGAAGCTGCGGGTTTCGCAGTGGGAGCTCTGCTTCTGGGTGCCACCATCGCTGCTCCAAAAGTTGACGCTTTCATTGCCGCTGCTCAGAGAAGGTACACAACTTTCATTATCTCATGATCTCCTCAATCTTTCTTGTTCTGAGTCATAAAGTATCAGACTTTGGATGTGAATTGTTTTTCTGGTTAGAGTGTTATTGACGTATGAGATAATGATGCTTTTGTAGTAACTGTGTATAGAATTTTGATTCTTCTCAATCTACTGAACATGTGGAAATGATAAAACTTTAAGAGTTTCTTTGTGATATGTTGTTTGATATCTCTACGAAAGGATAGAACCGTCTTTCAATCTCTGATGGGTTCTTCTAAGTTCTCACCAATGTTAAAAGTATTGGTCTTGAGCTTGAGTGTTGCTGTCTTGTAGCTGAAATGAAACTAGATTTGTTCTTGAATCTATTATTCATACAATCCTATGTTTCTGACAAACAAAACTCAACAACTTTTGCAGGTCTCTTGGGATGTGCAGGAAATGTGGAGATGTAAAGAATGTAGCATGTGGTCGCTGCAAAGGAACAGGGTCGATCAAATCAGGAGGTATCTTTGGATTCGGTGAGCCAGAACCATCAAACGCGAGATCAGCAACTTGCGATAATTGCCAAGGCAGAGGTTGTTTCCCTTGCCCCGAGTGCTCAAAGTCTTGACTCCTTTTTTCTTTGGTTATTCAATATATTGCCTCAATACTTTGATAAACTACTTTCGTTTCATCTTCTTGACCTTATGATCTATACATAATCAGCCCAGTGGTAATGTTGAAATTGAAGCATACCTAGTCTAAATTCGTTTGAGAAGTCTCTTATTCCTGTTTCTTTTTATCAGATTGGCAGTTTGATTTAGCTGAACCGGATGGTTGGTGGATTATTGGTTATGTTAGTCTTAACCGGGTCTTTGTTTTTTGTCAACAGTCTTAACCGGATCTTGTGTCTTTAAAGCAGATAAATAAATTAGTAGTAGTAACCAAGAGCTCTTCTTGTCCTATCTTTCTTTAAGCAAATAAGCTTAGGTGCATTTTAGGACTAGTGACTTCATGTTATTGTTTTTGGCATTTGGAACCAAATAAAAAACTCAAACCATCATTTCAAAACAAAGAAAGTTGATTGGGTGATAACTAGAGATATGTCCCAACTTAATTAGCTTCATACAGACCACGGACTTAATAGAAACGTGTGAAATGAAATAATGATTTGAGTCAATTTTAACTTTTAAGCATTGACTATGGTTAGTATTGCGAATAAAATTATGAACGGTATAAAATGTAAATAACGAAGACAAGTAGACAAGTCACTGTTAAAAAGGAGGCTTTACCTCAGCGATCACGCTTCCGATAAAAGTCTAGTTCAATCATGACTCGACACGTGTCCGTCAGACCACATCACCCATCTTGTTACTGTTCAGATTTTTTTCTACTGTTTTTACTTTTTAGTTTTTACCCGCTGTGAATCCGTACGGACTTCCCATGTCACCTGAAGGTTTTTTACGCTATGGTAGATTCTCTGCAACAACAAAAAAAAATTTCTTTGTACATTTCAGTGGCTTGATTTAGTTTCCTAACTGAACAAATATATTGATGTAATTAGCAATTGCAATCCAGAAATAGATAAATTCCACTCTTTGGAATAATAAACTTTAACAAAAGATGCATCACACTTTATTTAATTGATGTTTTGGAACTTTGACAGCGACTACATAATTTTGGAGATAATTTTTAATATAACAAAAACATATACTTCATCCGTTTCAGTTTAATTGTCATTCTACGTTTTTACACACAGATTAATAAAACATTTAATTTTACATATTTTCAAGATAAAAACACAATTACCTATACACCTAACCACTTTTCAACCAATAAAAAATATAATATTATATAACTAATAAATTTTGCCTCGAAACTCTAAAACGACACTTAATTTGTGACAAAAATTAGTCCTAGAATGACAATTATTCTTAAACGGAGAGAGTATGTATTATGTATATATTTTGTCCCTTTGTTAGAACTTAGTTCCATTTTGGTATTTGCTTCGAATGTTACGGATATTTAATTTTGGTATTTTATTTACTTCGAAAAATACGAATATTTGGAAAAACGGATATCCATAAAATAAATAGATATTTACGAATATTTATGAATATTTACGGATATCTCATCCATTTTGATTAATACAAATAATTTTAAGATTTTGATACAAATTTGCTTTGCAAAAATATTGTTTTGCATGATATATAAAATAAAAATTAAAAGAACTAGTGAATTTACATATTTTGTAATTTTTTAAGTTTAAGTTACAATTATAATAACACAAAATTTAAGGAAAAAATATAATTGTCATAAAGTTTTTCTCTCTTTTATGTAATACTTTTATATAAGTAATAATGTTAATAGAATTGTTCAAAATTATGTGTTAGAATAATAATTATATAATTTTATACATTTAAAATTTTAAATATAATAAAGATATACATATATTATATATTTCCGGATCGGATCGGATATCCGTTTCCCAAAATTTTAATATTTGTGATTTGCTTCGATTTTAACGGATATTGAATTTGAGTATTTGCTTTGATTTGAAAGTTTACGGATATCCGAAATTTTCAGATCGAATCGAAACGAATAACGAATCGAATCAAATATAACGAATAAAATGTCCAGCCCTACCATCACCTACATAATTATCACACAGATTTATATTAAGATGCATTGAAATAATACCTATACCTGAAAACAAATCAACCTCAAAAGTTTTATCAGAAAAACATGGAGACTAAGAATTTCCAGCTCTCGGTATAAACAACATATGAAGGATATATATTCCGCACTTGATAAATTTACAAAAGCGTTATGATAAATGTGCGTTAAGCTAGCATAAGCTGCATGTTCATGGTAAAAATCGTGCTAAGAAATAAAATAAGCAAATATTACTTGCATATATATGCAGTTTCACACAGAAATCTTGAATATTTAACTGCACCGTCATAGTATGACTTGGGAAGTGAACTGCGACGGCTTGAGCTTTCCTACAATACGATCATTTGCTAGTTTATTTTTCAAAAGCTCACATTTTTCTCTCTATCTTGGTCTTGGCCTAGAGGACTTTAGTACCCATAATTAACTCTTCCAAGCAACGCAACGCTATGCATATATTCCCAAGTTAATTTTACCTGGTCTTAATCTCGCAACTTCATAATCATAACTTGAAAACAAAAGTAAAGCATAAGTGCGCAAGTTGTAGTAGATCTGAATATGATGCGCGTGATAGTGTGAATATATGCCTTTAAATTTTTTTCAACTAATGCAGTAAATGAAAGCAACGTATCATATCATTTCTGGTTGTTTTCAGAAGCCGCAGAAAAACATCTACTACCTTAAAATGGGTTTCTCACGTGTCGATTTCTTATTGGATATGACTATTCTTTGTTTTTAAATCCAAGTTCAAGAAACAACAACAAATGACAGTAAAGATGTAAACATATCTTCCTAGTATCTCTTTTATACATACGTATTAGTCACCACGAAAGGAAGAGTGTAACTTCAATTTATATACACATATGCATCGACCACGACTCACGAGTATGTATAAATTACACCAATTTTCTTAACATATCTATAATTAAAATTTGACTTATAGCTAGATGTGTAATTGACCTTTAGGCCGCATGTGTTTAGTTACTAGTCAAACCTCATAACTCATAAGTGATACGTTTTCTTAAAAGGTTGTTTCATTATATTTAACAAAACATAAACGATTTGTTATTATGATATAAACATAGAATTCTTGAGAAAACATATGTTTAGATATTTTAGTATAATGTCAGACATATACACCTAAAAATAGTAGACAACATGCATATAGACATGAATTCTACCTGAAGAGAAGCACATACATTTTCTAAATTGAATAATTTTCAACTCCAATATGTTCCCTAGCTACAAGTTAAAAATTACCCATTAATTTGGTAATAAATCGTTTGGGAGGGTAAAAACTAAACGTAAACCAAGTTACACCACGCGCGTAAAGAGCGCGTGTGGATGTTTTTCTTTTGTCAAAGAGAGAGAGCAAGAGAGATGGCTTGAAATGAAAACACACCAAACCCTAACCTCATGAATCACAAGTTTCTTATCTTGTACTCCCACTAGATTCTATTCTACAAAAGAAACTTCAATTAGGTTCACAACCACTTCCAAAACAAAGAACCCTAAACTCAAAAGTTTCTTCTTCTTGTTTCCTTACCGTTTCTTGTTCTTGAAAAATTAGGGTTAATTTCCTTTTTTCTCTTAAATCAATTCTCTAGACCTTAAAGATCAGATCTTTCCTCAGAAAAAGAGATACCCAACTCATGTTTTTGTGTGTCTGAATATAGATAAACATCACATATAAATATATATTTGTGTGTGTAAAAGAGGAAACTAATACAAGGAAAAAAAATGGGAAGGGGAAGAGTAGAGCTCAAGAGGATAGAGAACAAAATCAACCGACAAGTAACGTTTGCAAAACGTAGGAACGGTTTGTTGAAGAAAGCTTATGAATTGTCTGTTCTTTGTGATGCTGAGGTGGCTCTCATCATCTTCTCCAACCGTGGCAAGCTCTATGAGTTTTGCAGCTCCTCAAGGTAATTAATCACTTTCACTCTCTCTCTCTAATTTTTTTAAAAAAATCATTTGTTTTTGATAGATCTGAGCATAGATCTTTGTCTGATCAAACTTGTTTTGATAAATCACACGATCTTAGTGTTTATGAAAGTGTTGACCTTTAATTATTAGATTTCTTGATTTTTAATATTTAGTTTTGATATTTTGAAATTTAAGATCTGATCTCTTTTTTTTTTTGTAATCTTTTGACAAAGAATTAAAGCTCATGAGAAGTTTGCAATTAATTCATGTTTTATCATGTGTGTGTGTGTGATTAGAAAACTTAAAGGTTGGATACACAGATTTCTATGGAAATAAGAATCCAACGTAGAATGATAATATATGGTTCCATGCATTAACCGACTGTTAGTTCATACTTTATGGTGGTTAAAACTTAAAACGTGTGTGTATCTATGAAGCTTCTTTAATTAGTTTTTAGTTTTTTTTCATTTTGATAGTTAATGCAAATAATATTTGTATTACTTGTAAATTAAATACAAATCCAGACATATAGCGTTTGAAGCAAAAATAAGTAAATAACAATAAAAAACATGTGTATATATGTGAAGTGTGAATTTATTATTGAGAATCATCTTTAATTTGATAGGAAAATATTGATTAAAAAGTTATAGAGACAAGCTAACGTGTCTGATGATGATGAGTTAGGTTTGTGTCAAATTATGTCAAGTCTGTTCTTCTTTGATTACAAAATTCTTATCCTCTTTAACTTGTGTGGTTTTCCCTTCAGCATGATCAAGACACTGGAACGGTACCAGAAATGTAGTTATGGTTCAATTGAAGTCAACAACAAACCTGCCAAAGAACTTGAGGTGCTCCTCTTTATATTTTAGGTTTATGTATCACATCATTTTCAAGAAAGATCTTATGGTTTTTCCTTGGTGTTTCAGAATAGCTACAGAGAGTACCTGAAGCTTAAGGGTAGGTATGAGAGTCTTCAGCGCCAACAAAGGTCAATCTCTTTCTCTCCCTATATGTATATATATATACACTTGTGTCATATATTCTTATTTGTGTGTATGTGTCTATATATGTTGGTGCAGGAATCTTCTTGGGGAGGATTTAGGACCTCTAAACTCAAAGGAACTAGAGCAGCTTGAGCGTCAACTAGATGGCTCTCTCAAGCAAGTTCGCTCCATCAAGGTCATATCATAAGCTTATTTGTAGCTATATATACACACATATACATTGAATGATTCATTGAGGGTAGTGTGTGAAATGTGTTTTGTTTTTTCATTATGACTTTTACATATATATGATTGTTGCAGACACAATACATGCTTGATCAGCTCTCTGATCTTCAAAGCAAAGAGCAAATGTTGCTTGAAACCAATAGAGCTTTGGCAATGAAGGTACATGCAATTTGATGAAGATCATGTTACTGCTATATCAATCTCTTTCACAGCCTTTGAAGTTATTAACATTTTGGTGTACAAATGTAATTAGCTGGATGATATGATTGGTGTGAGAAGTCATCATATGGGAGGAGGATGGGAAGGCAATGAACAGAATGTTTCGTACGAGCATCATCAAGGTCAGCCTCAAGGACTATTCCAGCCTCTTCAGTGCAATCCTACTCTGCAGATGGGGTAAATCCTTTGTGATCTTTGCCTTGAAAATTTATCTGCAAACTAGCTTGTCTACTTCACTACTAAGATTGTCATTGTTTGATTGTATTTAGAAGACCATCAATGTATAATTTACGGTGGTGATATGATGTGATGCTAACAGGTATGACAATCCAGTATGCTCGGAGCAGATGACTGCAACAACACAAGCTCAGGCGCAGCCAGGAAACGGTTACATCCCAGGCTGGATGCTCTGATCAGTGTCACATTCTGAGAGTCAATGTGATCTCATTCTAATGCTGTGATCAACTTCACCAACAAAACACCTGTTTTATATATAAAAAAGTAGAGACATAAGTGGCTATATATAATGTCCTAATAAAGATCTTCAGGACATAAGTGTCTTTTGGGAAACCTTGCTACATTTAATGATTGAAACGTGTGGAACTTGTTTTACCGTTGAACCTGATTACTTAATTGTCAAAGTACTGCACCAATCTAATGACAAACTTTGTCGATTACATTCTTGGGATCTCTACTTGAATGTAAACCTCTAGGCCACATTATAAACATCACACCATTAATGAAGGAAGGGCTCATATAAGATGTGGTAAGAAGTTTAATGCTTTCTTAGACACAACAATGCACCAGAGGCATATTTGTGAGTAACAGTCTTTAGTTGTTGTGAACGTTCAGAACTCAATAATCTAACTCTACAGAGTTTACATGTCTTCATTTTTTCGTCAATATATATATACAAAATGTTGTTAATAAACACTAATTTACAGACCAAAGCAAGTTACACATCTCTATGTTGTCTTGTTGCTCTCCCTCTTTCCAGTTTAGACAACAAGATCAATGATAATCAGTCACGGTGTTTCGTTGAACTCCATCACCTGAGAATGAGACAAAAATGCAGCAGATGGAGACTATATTTTAATCAATATGAATGAGAAACAACGCAGTAGCTCTATTGTCCATTCAATTCTACTCAAAATCACATATCTATGCGTGATTGTGCCTGGAATCTGACTCACCAGTGGATGAGAAACAGAGAAAATGGTTTAGAAACAACATGAAAAATTGTTACCTTTCCACAAACAGGGCAGTTCTCGCTTCTCTCCATCCATTCATAAATGCAACCAAGATGGAAATGGTGACAACACTTTGTAACAATCTTGGGGTTCTCTGATGTGTACTCTGCATAAAAAGATCTGATTCTTAGCTTTCCGTGAAATGCATTTATTAAAGACGTTAAAGAAGATGAAAAATGAATACCTTCAAGACACGTTGGACAAACATCTTCATCATCAGACATTACATACAAACCATCATTACCACCAGCATCCATTGTCTTTGACTTGAGAATCCTCCTAGTGGATTTAGAGAAGTCATCTTTGGAATCTTCACCAGAGACCATAAGCTTATTACTAGCCCATTTGCTTCCTTCTACTGAGAAATGAACATCATCATCACTTCTCAAGGGCTCAGCTTCCTCATGTGAATGACTTGAGCCCTTATCGCGTCGCCGTGACCGGAAGAAGCCTGGATCAGCATCGTAAGGCAGAGGCCTTGGAGTAGAGTGGAATGTGTTAGACATAAAGTTATCGTATGAAGAAGAGGATGTTATGGATACAGTAGTGGCTTGTAAGGTGGATGGGAGAGAGCGGGTTTCGTTTCTTCTGAACAAAGTGATATACTGCAAGAGAAAGAGATCAAATATTATTTAAAAAAAAACTAACAGTTCCTAAATAGTGAGAAATAGAAAACATTACCAGGTTAAGTAGGCTGTTAACAAAACATCTCGGACAAGGGCAGTTTCTAATTATAGAATTACTTGGGTTCGTGTAGTCCTCATAGTCTTCCACTCGAAAGCAAGAAGAAACACAACCCATTTTTTTTTCTCTTCTTTCTTGAATTGTTAACTCTAATAACGTTTCTTCAACTCAAGAACTTGTAAGCAAAATGTTAACTTCGATATGTTTCTTCACCTCAAGGTTTCACCAGCAATCTGATCACAAAATATAAATATATCCATTGATGATACAGCAAGAACTTGGGAGTGATTCAACAGCATTGACAATTAAGTAAGTTTTTAAACAGAGAGATTCCTCCCAGCAAGAGACAGTAACCATTCACCTAACTCTAACTCAGGACATAAAGGTTGTTCCTTTGGACAAAAAAAAAACTCGAAGTCTTTGCATTAAAGCCAATTAAACAGTTGAAAATTTGAAATCTAATTTTAGGTAAATCCCAATAAATCAGAGAAAGATAATTTATAAAAAAAAAATAACGGATTGTTGACTGATCAGGATCGATCAGAGTTCACTACTATCCACAGAAGATTATATTTTTATTTAAATAATAAAAAAACAGAGGAAATGGGAACGAGGACTGTACCTTTAAGGAAGAACTAAACTGGTTTTTTTCGAATTCGATCGGACTAGACGGAACACAAAAGAGACACAGACAGAGATGGAGATAAAGAACCGACCAGAGGACCGGTGAAATTCCCAATTTTGAAAACAATACTAAAAAAATTAGAAATAAGTTTGAGCACAATAAGCTTTATTAGAGGAATTTCCTCTTTTTAAAAAATCTTTTAAAATAAAACAATATCGTCAGCGAGAAGAAATATTGAAGAAAAAAAGTGAGAAGGGAGTGTGTTGAAGTTGGTGGGGATGGTGGGTGGGCCTTATTTGCTGGCTGCCATTAGAGTTGAGTCTTTTGTTATAAACCAATAACAATATGTTTTTTTTTTCTTTTCAAAGCAAAAGTTAATTGAATAAAAATGCTAAAAAGGACTTCTAAATAAGTGGAATTAATTTTGGCTGTAAGTACATAATTGAAGATTTTTTTGCATGTTTTCCAACTACTTGCATGTATAATCTATAAACAACTTGGAATCCCGCTATAATAAATTAATAATAGTGTTACACTGTTAGTTATAGTAATCTATAAACAGCTATGTAATAGTGCTATTAAGCAAAATTATTGTTATTCTTTCCACATCATCAATTAAACACAAGTATTTTATCTCTACCCTTTTTCAATCTTTCTTTTTGTAAATTTGGGTCCATATAGTAGTTTTCACTGGTGATTTAGTGAATAGTGGTGGAGTACCTTTTTTAGAGATGTATACAACAAGATTCAAAGGCAGGAGAAATCATCATGTTCAACAAAGATTTGGGCTTTTTTTTGTCAATCAGCCCACATCAAGAAATGGGTAAGGCCTATGTTTACCTACCATTTTGGGTTAATTTGATTTGTAGTCCTATACTATTTAATCTTTAAGAATTTAAATCGCTTTTTCCATAACTATTTTTTACTTCAACATGTGAATTGATTAAAGGATTCCTTATTGTGAAATTTTTGTCAACATTTTCATACATTTTACACAATCCCGTGGTCTATCTGTAATCCGTTTCAGTGCCTTTGTTTATTCTCGTGAAGAACAATCTGATGTAAAAAGGTTAAAAAGAAGTTCCACATTCTTTGATTTATTTTTATTTAATCCTCTTGTCTTTATCAAGAATGATTATGTATATACACACTAGAAGACAGTAGTAAGAATTGGGTATACATACATATATATGGTTTGTGTGGACATCCTTTGTGTCTCGTGAATCGACAGAGACTCTCCAACTGTATTCACTTCCCCATTCTTATTCCCATAATGCTTCACTTTCATAAATTCCAGTTCTTGTTTCCATTGTTAAAGTAGACTTTTTTATATAAAAAAACTACAATTACTCAACTCTATATATTTCTCTAAATCTGAATATATGTATAAACCAAATCATATGTGAAAAATCCTACTCTTCTAAGAATGTTTGGAGGTAAAACTAAACATGTTGTATCTAGTTTGTAAATCTGGATGATTGCTTGGATATATTAAATTCTGCTTGCTAGACTGTTACTGATATGAAAATGTTTGTACTCTTCCCATTTCTAAAAATACGACAAAATACATGTAAAGATTCTTGATATCATTATGGAACAAAGTATAGACAGATCATAACATATTAAAATGTAATTTGGTAAGTTTGTATTAGTATTATATATTCTTGTAAAACGAATAATGCTTGCTGAATAAAAGGGATTTACACTAATAATTTCTTCGTACAACCATGTCAAACTGTATCCATATTTTCGTAATTATATTTAATAAAATTATTATGTTGATAAGCTACTACCATGCAATCGACACGCGAACGTGAATCCAAATTTTCTCGTTGTCATTTTCTCACCTCTTACTATTTGCATACAATAATTTAAGAATATAGAGCTGTAGAAAGAGATGAAATATAGTCACAAGACACTATAGTAGCTTTGTAGTTTGGAAGCTAGACTTGTATTTTTCCCATGATTCACATTAACAAAACTTAAGAGATAAGCTTTTGCTACAATCTCATCTTTTCTCGTGGCTCACTCATCTTCACACAACAGCTCTATATAACCCACCCTCTCTATCATAATAGAAAGATAGTGAGAGAGGGACTAGAGAGAACTGATCACTAATGGAGATAACAACGACCTTCTCTGTTTGGTTTACTCTTATGATTTTCTTGGGAATCTCTATCAATGGAGGCTTATCTCAAGGACAACAACATCTTGTGAAGAAGACACGTTCTCCTGCAGTTGTAGTAGGAACTGTCTACTGTGACACTTGTTTCAACGGTGCCTTTTCGAAATCACACAACCACTTAATCCCAGGTTAGTTTTTTTTCATTTCTTGGTTCTGTTTTACCAGTTCTTGTTCAAGAATTATCAACAGTTTGTTGGATCTTGTTGCAGGTGCTGTAGTTGCAGTGGAATGTATTGACGAGAACTCTAAACCTAGTTTCAGACAAGAAGTGAAAACAGACGAACACGGCCAATTCAAAGCAAAGCTACCCTTCACTGTAAGCAAACATGTGAAGAAGATCAAGAGATGTTCAGTGAAGCTGCTTAGTAGCTCACAGCCTTACTGTTCAATAGCTGCTTCCGCAACTTCTTCATCTCTCAAACGCCTCAAATCGAACAAACACGGGGAAAACACTAGGGTTTTCTCTGCAGGGTTCTTCACTTTCAAACCAGAGAATCAACCAGAGATCTGTAGCCAGAAACCTATCAACAACCTCCGTGAATCCAAGCCTCTTTTACCGGATCCTGCTTTCCCTCCACCGATCCAAGACCCGGTTCCAAACAATCCTTCCCCTCTCCCAACTCTTCCCATTCCTAACTTGCCTCTTCCTCCTCTTCTTCCTCCAGGACCACCACCACAGAAACAAGCTTCCTTGCATAACAAGAAAGAAGGTTCCTTGGATGACAAGAAAACCGAAGTACTAAAACCTGATTTTTTCTTCTTCCCTCCAAATCCGGTTACGCCTCTCCTCCCTCCCAACCCGCTTAACCCGCCTGTCCTCCCACCAAACCCGCTAAACCCGCCGGGTCTCATCCCTCCAAACCCGCTAATTCCTTCTCCACCAACTCTTCCTCTCCCTCCTCTACCGTTTCAACCTCCTCCTTCTACGTTGCTCCCTCCTCTTCCGCCGATTCCTACTCTTCCGCCTGTTCCGGTCATAACTCCGCCTTCACCACCGCCACCTGCTACTTTCCCTATTCCTCTCCCTCCTCTCTTCCCTGGAGTCCCTCCAGCTTCATCTTCCTTCTCTAGTAAACATCAGCCGTAGTTTTAAAAGTCCTTTTGAATTCCAATCATGTAATCTATATGTATCATCCTTCTCTTTTTTTTTTACTCGGCATTTTCACTTGTTGGCTTGTTGTGATTTCAATAAATATTATTACTAATGAGTTTCATATTATGGTTTTTAATCACTGTCTAATCCTCAACTACGTCCAGCAACATAAAACAGTGTAAACTTTAATAATTCATCAAAAGCAGATTTGAATAGACTAGTTTGGCTTGATTAAGAGATTTGGCAACTTGTGTAACTATCATCAAACTTGAATACCTTTGCAGAATTGCTAATTTTTGTACTTTACTTGTGTGTGTAATGAAGTGTATCAATCATTCAATCTGATCAAAATCTCAAATGGACTACATCAGCTTAATTAAGAGATTAGGCAACTTCTGTAATTATCAGAATGTTAAATCACTAACACGGAATTATTACTTTCTTTGTGGATGTTTTAGTTCAGTTGCAATGCAGTGAATCAGTTTAAAACTTCAATAATTACATCAAAAGTTGAATAGACTAGTTTGGCTTGATTAAGAAATTAGGCAACTTTTGTAACTATAAGAAACTTGAATACCTCTACCGAGTTATTACTTTAATTTATTTGTGGGTGTTGTTAGTTAAGTTCCAGTGAAGTGAATCAATCTGATCAAAACTCAAATGGACTAGATTAGCTTTTGATTTAAGAAATTAGAGCAGCTTCTGTAATTATTGGAAAGTTGGGATACTAACACGGAATTATAACTAACTTTTATGGGGTCGTTATTTAGTTCAGTTCCAACGAAGCAAATCTGAACAGAACTCAAAAACTCTTCTTTCGATCTGCAATGGCGGAACCTTCTAACTCCGACACCAGCATTTCGAATCCGACATTCAAAATCCGAAAACTAGAGATCTCCGACAAGAGAAAAGGATACATCGAGCTTCTCGGTCAACTCACCGTAACCGGATCCTTAACCGACGAAGAATTCGATCAACGTTTCCAAGAGATCAGCTCATACGGAGACGACCACTTGATCTGCGTGATCGAGGACACGTCATCCGGTAAAATCGCGGCCACGGGGAGCGTGATGATAGAGAAGAAGTTCTTAAGAAGCTGCGGGAAAGTTGGGCACATAGAGGACGTTGTCGTGGATTCGGAGTTTCGCGGGAAGCATCTGGGAAAGAGAGTGGTTGAGTTTCTTACGGATCATAGCAGAGAGATGGGTTGTTACAAGGTGATTTTAGATTGTAGTGTTGAGAAGAAAGTGTTTTATGAGAAGTGTGGGATGTTTAATAGAGGGATTCAGATGTCTAAGTACTTTGATTAAACACTCTCTCATTATCATCATCATCTTGTTTGCTTTAGTCTTTATATGAAAGTCTGTGTCTTTATATGAAAGTTTGTGTCTTTTTATGTTATAACACTTGATTTCCATTACAAAACATAAGTTGGTGATCGAAGAGTTCTGATAAACATACAAAACAAGATAAAGGTTTGGACTTGGGCAGGTTTGTAAATTGTTTGCTTGTCTTTATATGAAAGTCTGTGTCTTTAAATGAAAGTCTGTGTTTTTTTATGTTATAACACTTGATTTTCCATTACAAAACATAAGTTGGTGATTTTAAGAGGTTTGATAAAACATACAAAAGTAGATAGGTTTGGACTTTGAGAAGTGAGATTTTGATTTAAGAGAAGTCTCCACCGCTTGATTGCCAGAGATTGATGATGTCTGTAGCTTGGTTTAGTAGGAAGACGCGATGAAGCTCGGAGATCCAAGGCTTGCTCTCTAGCAAAGCTTTGAGCTCTTCCCAAGCATCTTTCCTAGGCCAGAAGTAGTATGGACTTAATGGGATTGTTCCAAATCCTGGTACCGTTTGGTCTAGTGCTACTCCTATGTCCTTTTGCATCCACACGAATTTTAGTACCACTCTTGGTTTGTCCAATGGTTTCACCATCACACGCAGCTTCTTCTGCAATTGAGATAGTAAAGTCCAGTTTCAGTGCACATTTAAGAAGAAAACAATGTCTTCTCTTTTCAAAATCAGATCTTTCAACTTTCTTTCACAAAACTAGTAAGAATCAACAATGAAGTAAACATAAGGGAGGTTATATATGTAAGCAATTATGCATATCCTGACTTGAGAATTTGTTACATATGTAGCTTATGGTACTAGTGGTTTGTTCTGTTCAGACATATGCTTCAAAGGAACAAACTTTATGCAACTGTTTGGTAAAAGATTCTCATGGAACAAAAGGTTTATAGTGATAAAGGAGAATGATAGCATATATAAGATTAGGTAAGTTCAAAGGTTAAACCTTTTTTTCTCTCACACAGAGCAACTTTGCCTAACTAAAGCTAAAACCTAAATTTCGGTTCAAAGAAAATAGTGTGACGATGACTGACCTTTCCAAGGGACGGAGAGTCAGATTCTGGCGGTTCATGAGAGGAGATAGGATCAGAATAAGAGGAAGATGCGAATATTCCGGATACTCTGGCCGGAATCGAAGTAGAGCATGAAATCGACGGCTGAGAAGAGGGCTTGAGCTTCGTTGGTAGCGAGATATGAGAAACAGGTTTCAAAGAGAGTTTCTGAGAAGGTGAAGGAGCTATTCTGATTCCAAAAGAAGCATTATGATTAGACATAGACGCCATTTCCTCTGTGCGTTTGAAGCTTCGAAGCGAGCAAGAGGAGCGGTGAGAGCAAAAGAGGTTTAACAACGTTTCAGGTTGAGATGGTTTAGTTATGGTCTGGTCGGACTCGGACCAAAAACCGGTTCCTCGTATATGTAAATAACTTTTTTTTTCTAGTCTAAAAATCTATATTATAATGATACACTTTAAAGGCTCCTTAAGGTGTCCACATAGGCAGATTATGGGTCCCACATTTTTATATTAAAATAGATAGTTTTTTTAAAATGGCTACAAACAAAGAATATGAGTTTAGTCAAGTGGTCTAAGGCCCCATGTTTGGTCTGCAAGGGTATGGGTTCAATTCCCACTGCTTTCATGCATAGATATTTTTTAAACAGACATAGTCTTGGTAAGATGGTCACAAACAATGAAATACATTTTAGTCAAGTGGTATAAGGTGTTTAATTAAGTATGCATAATTGTGGGTTCAAACCACGCAGCTATTATGTATTTTTGATTTTTTTATTTAGGTTATTATCATATGGGCTTTTTGTTTATAAGGTTCTTATGTTTTTTTGTTTGGCTTATTGTTTTAAAGATCAAAATAGTTGTATAAACCCTAAACCTTAACAAGTTCAAACCCAAAATAGTTAAAAATGAATCCAAAACAAACAATAAAAAAAACAAAAAAACAAGTCTCACGTGGTTGCCTACGCGGATGGCTTAAAGAACCTTAAAACTATCATATTATAATATAGCTCAACCCAAAAATAATAAAAAATAAATCCAAAAACGAACAGACCAAAGAAAAACAAAAAACAAAAAAGTGAATTCCACGCGGTGCATACGTGGATGGCTTAATGAGGGTTGAATAATATAGATTAGGAGCTCAAAAAGTTAAATCATTGCACATATTTCCTAATATATATTTTTAAAAATTTGTATGTGAGATAAAATAAAATAAAACAACAAAAATTAATTATTTTCGTTACTTATTAAATGAATATATAATTTCTCTTACATTTTAATAA